>CAUYSK010104342.1:0-96353 GCA_963575035.1 Avahi laniger
TGGTATATGTATGCCATGGATTCCTTCTCAGCCACAAAAAACAATGGTGATATATCACCTCTGGTATTATCCTGGATAGAGCTGAAGCCCATTCTCCTAAGCAAAGTATCACAAGAGTGGAAAAACAAACACCACATGTACTCACCATCAAATTGGAACTAATTAATCAACATTTATGTGCACATATGGAAATAACATTCATCAGAAATCAAGCAGGTGCGAGGGGGAGAAGGGGATGGGTAAATTCACACATAATGGGTACAATGCACACTCTCTAGGGGATAGGCACACTTATAACTCTGACTCAAATGGTACAAAAGCAATTTATGTAACTATTTATACCCCTGTAATATTCTGAAATAAAAAAATAAATAAAGATTAATATTCAGGAAAAAACTCAAACACTATTTATAGTTAATCATCTGGTAATTGAAACGTTAGCAAAACTAGCCTAAGGCAAAACTGAGGAAAGCAAAGTTCTTGTTGGCTTCCCACAGCAACCTCTGTGTCTGAGGCATTGTGTTGCAATGTCTGTTCAGTTCAAATTTCACCAGCATGAGACTTTTCCCTTTACTCCCCATCCAGAATTCTTTCTTCCTCAGAATTAGCCTCTCATCTTATTCTTTGGTGCTCTGAGGAAAAAAAAAATCTTAATGAATTCTTGCAGATGGATACACTTGTTAGTCAATCATCAACCACCAGATAACTTGTGTGCATCTTAGGAGTAGTTTCCTGATGGTAATTTATTTGCTGGATGAAATTTTATGCCAGTGTCATGCCTGCTATGGAGAGCGTTCACTCCTCCCATATATTAGGTCAGCCTTGACCAGCTCCAAGGGCTGCAAAATACATTTAAATTTTCCATTTCAGCTCTCACTCATCCTCTTCTTTCTGCCTTGGCTGTGTTCCATTTCTTTCTGTCCTCAGGCTAGTAGCCCCCGATAGACCTCTTGATTTCATAAAATATATGCCACAGACATTTTGATTATCAGTATACAGCTCTCTTTTTCCCTTCAACTAATTCAGCAGTTTCCCTTGCATAGCAGGGATGTGGGTAAGAATGGCATTTGAAGAACACTTGGCTCAGTGTGCGCCTTGCCTTGCTCCTGTCTCAGCATCCCTGTCAAGCAGTTTAATTATGCAAATGAGCACTCCCTACCAGAGGGCTGAGGGAGGTGTGGCAGAGAGAGGAACAGTGCAGAGAAGTGCTAGACAGCAATTAGGCCGAGAATATCCACACTTCCTATATTGAGAAAGCTCCCAGGGATTTTTTTTTTTCCATTCCCGCCAAGATGATAAATAATTTGAAAGTCTACTCTTTTAACTTCTTTTACATATTTCTTCTGTCGTATTTCCTGTTCTAAAAAAAGTAAAGATTATTAAATGTTGGGTTTTGTTTTAGATTTTTGAGTGTCTCTGTCTCCCTTTAAGAGAATTCCATGGTGAAATTACAGTGATGTTGCTCACATTGACATTTTTGAGTTTCATATTGTTGACATAGTCCTCGTTACTTTCTTAGTGTTCTGACTCAAAGACTAAATCTGATGGTGGTGTTGGTGGAGACAGTAATAGATCGCCTCCAAGTGTGTCCCTGAGGCCTCACTCACTCAGTGACCAGGGGAACCTGGGGCAGAGTTGGTCAGAGCTGTCCAGTCTGCATGTAGCTACAAGGACTGGAACAAAGGCTAAGGAGGGCAACGTTTGCACAGCCAATATCCAGCTGGGTCGTTCAGGGTAATATACACCTTTGACTTTATTTTAGCCTTTATGAGCTTGAGTTATGAAAATATCTCAAGATCCTTTAAAGGTTCAACTAGAACTAGGATATAGCATGACTATCTCAAAGTTTTAGTACGAAGGCGGAGTCATATAAATTCTCAGAGACTGTTAGACTGTTTCCTCGTAGGTAATCCAGACTTTTCCATCTCAACAAGTGCCCTCCCTCCCTCCCTTTTATACCTAAATATTATCTCGGACTTCAAGGTTCAATTCAAGTTTTGCTTTTTCTGGAAATCCTTTTTGCTCACGATTCATGTGCTATGCACCACTATTATTTGTCATACTTATAGGACCATTAATTTCCTCACTACATACCCTTCTCCGTGAAGACTTTTTGACTTCCCATGAACTCCTGTATAGTCACTCAATACATTTTTTTAATGGTACTAAGAGGCAGTAGAGTCAGATCATATGGGTTCAAATCCCAACCCCACCACCATCTTCTAATTGTGTGACTTATTCAACTCAACTGTTGCCTCACGCATGGAGTATTTCTTGGCGTTCTCACTTTGCATACTCCCACCTTGAATGCTACTGGGTTACATGCACTTTCTCTGTGATCCTACAAACAACTGTGTATGTTATAATTACTGTATTGATAGGTTAATTTCTAATTATTTGAAAGTTTTTAGAAGTTTCTTCAGTATAGAAACTGTGCCTTATTCATTTTTATATACCAGATACTTAGCATAATACCTAGCAAGCAATAGGTGCTCAATGAATGCTTGTTGGATAACTATTGTTAACTTTTCTTTTAAAGTAAAATATGACAATAGTTCATTAAGAACTCAGTATGATGGATGCTGATATCCAAATTAAGCAATCGCTTGAGACAGATTGTGAAAATGTCTGGAAATAGTTCTGGGAAAGATGGTTGGTTGAAGACCTTGGGCACTAAGAGCAGTGAGATTTTCTAAGCTTTTACTCATTTGGCTCTTCTAGGTAGCTTTCTCTGACTTTCTCACTGGGGCTAGATGCCCTCCTTTTGGCTTCCTCAACACTCTGTGTATATCTAGTTGTGGCATTCACCATGTATTATCTTATAATTTCAGATTGCTTGCTACACTGTAAACACAGCAAGAAAATGGCTCATAACTTTAATCTTTTTCTTATGCATAATAGATGTTCTATAAATGCTTAACAAGTGAATGAGTGAGATTAGCTTGGCAGGGATGAGCTGAAGGCCTTTAAGAACACTTGGTGACACCTTGACATCCCCCAGCATCACAATTCCAAATAGAGAAAGAGAAACACGTATACAAACATTGAATATCCATTAAAATGCAAATATCTATGCAACTCTTGTCCATAAATTGGTCTTATTAAGCAAAGAAGGTGCATACACCCAGCAATTTAAAATGAGAAGCTTTAAAATCAACATTTCACTACGAGGTAAGTGGGATGGCTGTTTACTGGGTAAAGAAGACAGGGAAATTGATGGATACAGGTAGAGTGGATTTTGGGCAGAAGGACATGTAGTTCTGCTTTTATAATCACTCTTGCTAAAAATACACTTATAGAAAACGCAGCTGTAGATGGGACATAACAATAATTATAGAACTCAGTATTAAAAGCTCTCATTGCTAAATAACCAATTCCTTTTAAAAACAGAGAAGCAACTCATAGATTACAGTCCATGAAATTCAATCAAGTTCGTCATCACTCATCACTGCATAAAAGCCTTCAAGCCCATCGTTACTCACGTGTCAAGACACATGTGCACGTGCACACTCCACATCACATACACACACCCCATCTCTTATAAAAAAGCAATGATCACAACCTATTCATTTAAAAGATCACAGAGGCTGGAAGTTAAAATAAAGCACAGAGAATGTCATCTTCCTAACTACCCTAATGACCACATTGCCTAGCCTTTATATTCACTATATATTTTGAATTACAATAATCTCAAGTTACGGTTCATTTCTTTTCTTTCTGAAAGACAAATGCTTGATTTTAAAATATATTTTATATGTTTACCACAAAATAAATAATTATTGTTATCTTCATAGCTCCCTTACAAAGAAAGATTAAGAACAGTAAGCCAATGCCTTCTGGAAAACTACAAATTTGGATCCTTCGATGTTCTAACTGCGTGGAACAATGCTACATCTATACTTGGTTGGCTCAAGCGACCTCTTCGATGGTGTCTAAGGGGGCCAGAGGCTGGTGCTTTGTCCTCAAGAAGCTTCCAGTTCACTGGCAGTAGTGGCTTTTGGTCTCTGGAGGGTAGGGAGACTCTCCAGTAGCTCGGGCATCTGCTGATTACCAGAGATGTGAACCAGAAGTAAAACTGCCCACCTACCCTTTTGCCAGGCTCCAAGCCTCTCAAGGGTCCATTTCTGCCAATATCTTGCTCCTTCTTGTTCTGCCCTGCAACTTCTTTCTGTGGAATCTCTGGTAGGTTCTGGTGCTTTTCCCTCAGAATTACCCCTGATCTAAGTTTGTTTGTTTGATTTTTCATCTAAAACTTTTCCTTCTTTCTAAAATGATGATGTCTATGGTAAACCATCTTGAAAACTGTCCCTCAAATATATATTTTTTTATTTCAGCATATTATGGGGGTACAAATGTTTAGGTTACATATAGTGCCCTCCCCACCGCCAGTCAGAGCTTCAAGTGCGTCCATCCCCGCAGACGGTGCACATCGCACTCGTCTCAAATATATTTTTAATCCAGCATTTTAGTTGGAATGGTCATTATATTTAGTCCACCATACTACCATAAATGGATCTCATACTTTCACAGGGGTGGAAATTAAATAATTTCTCTAAGATCACACACCTAAAAAACAGCACAATCAAGATTAGACACTAGATGTGTTTGGCTTTTCCCTAAGGTGAATATTATAGCCTACTGCTGCATTATTGACTTTTAGTCCCTCTAAAATTACATGTTTGCAGTTGGGCAAAGTGGATGAATTTGTTACAGGAGAGTCTTCCTTTAGTTTCACTATTCTTCTTAGAGAACGATTAGTACCCAGCCAGACTGGAAGAAAGTACTGATGTCTCAACACTTCTTCCAAAATTTTCATGGCCCTTGACAAAATGATACTTCATTCTGTCAAACACTTCTAAAGCCACAGCTAGTCTTTCCTTCCATTTATACTCTGAGGGGAAAAAAGTATGAGTTTAGAGTTATACCTCAATTCTCTCTCAGAGAAATAGAATAGAAATTTGAGAGATTCTCTGTAAATAGCTTTTAGCTTCTTAGAAGAAAGTTATGCCTGTAGTTTTTATGAGTTCCTTTGGCTCCAGATTTTTAAAACTCCATAATCATAATTTATATCCACTAGAAGCTGGCCAACTTTGATTTTTAATACTCTTCATTTTATGACCGGCGTTTTGTGATCAATGGATCAGAAAGGTGCTTTATCAAGGAGAATATAGCACTATGGCATGTCACATACAATTTAGCACCTGTTTATATAGTGTCTTTTGCTGTTGGCACATAGACAAGTTTTTCTTATGAATTCTTTTTTAATTTCTTTAATAAATAGTTTTTGTTTCCCTCATTCTCAGAACACTTAGAACAGTGCTGAAAACATAGGAGATATTTCATAAGTACTTGCTGACTCTGGTTAGATTTGATTTTCAATTCAGCTACCAACTAGAAAAAATATCCAATATCCTTGACTGATCCATTCTATTCCTATCTCCTTTGCCAGGTAAGTTTGATTTCATGGGAATAGGCCTGACTTTCCTAGCCTGAAAGCCAGGCTACCTTTGCCAGGATCAATCATTTTCTTTTGGACAAATATAAAGTGGATTAAATCTGAAGAAATAAGGGCAAATTGAAATATAAAAGTAAGAATGAACAGATGCAATGTTGCATAGGGTGGAGCTCGGAGGGCTAGAAAGGGCAAGTCAGACACAAGAGTGTCACAACTTCTTATGTTCAGTCCTGAGCTAAGCTTTTGGAAAATATGTTTGATTACTCAGAGTACATAATATAATTCTGAAAGCAGTTATAAATTTAGGACATGTCAAAAGTCTAAAAAGAATGAAAGCAAAATTTATAGGAAGATTAAATATGTTGAAACACAAGCAAATTGGAATTGGAATTGCAGACACTTTAATTCTTGTGCTGGCTCTATACTTTCAGTAATAATTTCTCTCTGGGCATTAAGGTTTAGTTGTGAAGTAAGTGAACTGAACTGAGGTTCCCGACTCCTGTTCCAATACATATGCCACTACAGCATTCTTCACGCATGCCTTCGTTATTTCTGAGGACTGTTATACCAACCCAGCCTGACACTGTGGCTGTGTATTTCCCTCCCACTTTCTCTTCTGTATTTCCAAAGTTCCCCGGGATTCCTACATTTTTTTTTCCAGCTAAGGTCCCTGCCTACAATAAAGGTCTATGTTTTTATATGTCTAGATTCTTTGGCTCTAAGCAACAGAAACAGGTTTCTATGAATTTAAGCAAAATAGGACTTTATTGGGAGGAAATAGAATGGCTCAGAGAACCTAAGGAAAGCCTAAATAACCAGATTTTAGGAAAAACATTTTTCTCAAGTACATCATTCCCAGGAAATAAAAGCTGATTGACTAAATTTAGGTCACATGCCTAGGGCAGGTAGGGGGAGGACCTCTTTGAGTATAAGTTCCATCAAGACTTAATGCAATGAGAATTTAGGGTACTTCCCTCCAAAAAGGGCAGAGTGCTGTTACCAAAAGAAGGTAGGATGTGCAAGCAAAACAAAATATATCCATGAGATAGTTCTATGATTTGGGGCCTGTTTTCTTTAGTTTTATCCGGAAAGTGAGTCAGAATCATTCCCTGCCTTCTCAGTGGGTAGAATCAGAATAACGGCTTTGGATTCTGTGATATTATATAAGGATAGTTTCCCAACATGTGCTATTTGGCATACAATCTTCTGTAAGGGATGTGAATCCACATAAAACACAAGAGTTTAATGCCTTGGGTTGTCTTTGGCAATATAATTTTACAAGTTAATAAAAAGTTCACTCTTTTGCATTAGCCCATTATAATCCACCAGAAATTTTCACATGCGAATGAATCTTCATGCCTCTATTAACAACAGAATCCAATGAATAACTCTGAGGGCTCGAATTATGATTTAATAAAGTATGAGTTTAAAAATTATAAATTGGTCAAAGCAAAGGGACACTTGCCTATCAGTTTATCTTCTCATTTTTGAAATTGCTTATATAAACCCAGAGAATTTACATACTTAGAGTAAGGCTTCCTTCTGAAGGGCTCAGAAGACTTACAGAAATTTTATTAATTTGTTTACTTTCTCTTAGAGATACACTGATTGTCAATAATAACATTAAAATTTTTGAGAAAATTTCTAAGAGAAAATTCATGAACATAGAAAGAAGAGGCAATTATCTAAATTTAACGATGTCATAGAAAAATCTAAATGTTTCACCAGTGTAAAAATAATACACATCATATTGCTAAATTTTTTGTCTCCTCATTTTTATCTATAAAACAGCTCATAATTATCACCCTAATCAATACCATCTATTGAATACCTTCCTATTTACTGCACTGCTTGGAGTTTGTTAAACAGGTATAATCTCCTTTATTGGAAAATATTGATATTTAACAAGAGACCTCTTTTATATTTTGAATGAGTAATCACAACAGTTAGGAACTATACATGTAAATGATCCAGATTTTATTTTATTTTATTTTCAAGAAGAAAATGGGGTTCGGGACAGTGATTTCTGAACATATTAAGATATGCTGATTTATTCATGTGTATGCCATATAGCAGATTTGATTTTTAAGCTCCAAGCTCCAGTGCTGTCTCTCAAAAGATAGGCACCAGAATAACAGCCAATCCTGCTTTTTGCTCATATTCTATAGCTCAGAGAAACATTCTCCTCTTGTTGGTTTTATGAAGAACAGAACATAATTTCCATTTGCCTGCTTGGAGGAGAATCATTTGGCATCCTTAAAGTGAATTTTACCCGTAGGCTTTAATATTAAAGTAGAATTTGACTTTACATATAGATCCATTCATATTAATCATGTCCTCAGAACACTTCATAATTTTATACTAATAGTTTGGTTTCCACGTAGGGTAAACATAGACCCCATTCCAGGGTGCATTTTCAGAACGGGAGCAGTGTTGCGGAACTCCCACTGTTTCAAATGGAGTACATCTATTTAAAACCCCACGTACCACTTTCCCAGAGCCAAGGCATTTCTAACCTGTAGCTGCCACCAGAGCTAGAGCACTGAAATCTTTGGAATAACACAAAATGTACTGTCTATTATTTGGTGACTGAATGGAATACTTCAGGTATGTGAAAGAATAATCTTCCCTGGGCCTCATTTTCTGTAACAGTAGGGAATCCAAGCATATTGTAAACAACAAAAAATAACAATAAAAATAACTTTCTGGCTGAAAGGCTGGAGACATGCTTGAACTGATAATTGGCTACTTCATGCAGAGCTCACCACTCCCGGTTGCAATGTCTAAATGACAATGACCATGTCTTAAATATGTATGTTTCCAAGTTAGTAGTTGGGGCCCTGGGTGACTCAGGTTTACACCCCTGGAAGGTTTTACATAAACAGAATCGTCTAATCCTAAATCCTACAACAACTCCACTTTCCTATCTTGTCACAAGTGTAGACGACTGACAGCTGTGTTGTAATATTTCAAGTTCTGCTTTAGTGGCATTTCTTCAATTAGCTTCCCTTCCCCCTCCTCTCTCCCCTCGTTCTCCTTATATAGATTAGAGTTCTATAATTATTTTGTTATCTTCTTGTCACCCCTTCTCTTCACATGAACAAACTTACTAATATCGCCTGTGATTAGTTTGGTCCTGACCATAAGGCTGATAACTTTGAAAAAGACTCTAATAAGTTATTACTTCAGCATCTGGAGTAGAGCCTAATACAGGGGCTAGCACATGGCAAGTCCTCAATTAATATTTGATTACTAATCATTTCAGTCAATTCCAAGGAAACATTAAGCCAGGACTTTTCTATTGACTTCCTCTCTCCCATCAATGCGAAGTACTGTTGCATTCTGATTATGTGGAAAGGTGAAGATTGAGCTGTTCTTTTAAGTGGGTAAGAAAGATTTTAAAAGGCTTGAGAATTATAACAATTATTTCTGTAAAATGATTACATATTTCAGCATTTTATACAATAGAAAAACCATTGATAAAAGTAAATATACACCTAGGATTGGCTAAATAAATTACAGGGTACATACACATCCAATTAAAATCATGTTTGTTAGTAATATGTTAGGACCTGGAAAAAAACATGATAAAATGTTAAACAAAATAAAATTGAATATATAGAATGGTCACATTAAACAAAGCTAAAAATATAAAATGCATAAAAACATGTGCTATGGTTTGATTGTGGCGTGCCCTCCAAAATTGACGTTGAATCTTATCCCCTGTTGTAGTGGGGCCTTTGGGGAAGTGATTAAGTCATGAGGCTCAACCCTTGTGAGTGGCTCAGTGCCACTCACTTGTAAAAGAGGCTTCAGAGTGAGCTCCCTGCGCTTTGCACTTTTGCCTTTGCCTTGTGAGGATGTTTCTGTGAGAAGACGGCATCAGTGGAGCAGGCCCTACCCAGACATCAATGCTGGAGACTTGATGTTGGATTTTCCAGCCTCTGGAACTAGGAGAAATAAATTTCTGACCTTTATAAATTACCCAGTCAATGGTATTTTGTTATAGCGGCACAAATAGTCTAAGTAAACTTGAAAAAAGGCAAACCATTAAGAATGGTTATTTCTAGGACTGGCATGCTTATCATTTTCCTCATTTATACTCATTATATTTTTCTATGATTAAAAATTTTTCTACAAAGACCACATATTATTTACATGTGTGTAAGTATGTATGTATGTATGTATATAGTGTTTTTCACATTTGATATAAGGATCTCCAATGAATCAGAGGGATTATTTTTATTAAAATATCACTTAGAATTGCAAAATATAAATCACTTTTTGCCTTTAGCACTTATGTGACTGTAAAATAAAAATAAATTTACAAATACAAATAAAGTTTGAAAACCAACAATATTAAATTAACGATATTGGTGTATAATATGTAAACTATTAAAATGTAATTATTAAATAAATAATATTGAGTTTAAGGAAAGGGAATCTTTAAATACAGTTGATATTTGTTTTTGTATTTTGACTCATTAAACTTCAATTAAGGTTGTTTGCAAAATAGTATATGTGTATATCTATATGTATATACACACATCACACATGTAAACATATATATGTGTATGCATGTGTGTGTAAGCATATATACACATACATATATATAATACATATATTAAGATATATAGTATACTATACATAGCCTATACAATATATTATATACAGTAAGTCCTTACTTAACATCATCAATAGATTTTTGGAAACTGTGACTTTAAGTGAGATGATATATAACAAACTAATTTTTCTTTTCTCATCAATGATATAATGAAACTATGTTGAATGAAACAACTTTATTTGGGGATCTGGTATATGTCATTTCATGTAAAATCTCAGTTTCCAAGAACCTATCAACAACATTGAGAACTTACTAATATATACCATATATCATATATACTATTTATACACATACTATCGAATATACATATTATTTGAAATCATCAGATTTATATGTAACCAACATTGCTAATGAACAAACCTCATTTGATAACTCTGAAAGATGTTGAATTCATTGAAAATAAATAAGATCAACATTACAGGAGAAATTTAAAATGCATAGATATTAAATCTAATATTTATGCAATAAGAAAAAGAACATTTTAAATTTCTTTTTAATACTCTCCTTACTGCTAATTAGCATGTATTAAAAGTTGATGAGTACAATGCCTTAGTTCGTTTGGGCTGCCCTAACAAAATACCATAAACTAGGTGGCTTATAAACAATAGAAATTTATCTCTCACAGTTCTGGGGGCTAGAAATCCCAGATCGAGGTGCTGGTAGATTCTATGTCTGGTTAGAACCTGCTTCCTGCTTCATAGATGGCACCTTCTCACTGTGTCCTCCTGTGGTGTAAGAGGCAAGGGATCTCTCTAAGGCCTCATGTATAAGGGTACTAATCCCATCCACGAGGGCTCTGCCTTCATGACCTGATCTCATTCCAAAGGCCTCATCTCCTAATACCATTGCCTTGGTGGTTAGGATTTCAACGTGTGAATTTTGGAGTAACAGAAACATTCAGACCATAGCACACAACTTTTAATGCAGAATGCAGCAGCTTAGTACACCAATATGGCATTGAATGGTTCTTTAGGTTTTTCGTATTTCTCTAATACATGATGTCATGCGATAATTCAGTCCTGTCACATTTTTTAAAACTTCAGTTACTTTAAATTCGATCTCCTTCTGTAGGTATATGTTGTCATTTTTGATGATGTATTTTACACGGATCTTACATGAACAACCTAATGAATATAATCACTACCCATTTAAGATAAAGAACCCTGATAAGTTCTGAAAGTTCTCTCATTCTTCTTCCAGTCAACATACCCCATCACACACACCAAAGGTAACCATTGTTCTCATGTTTATTATAGAGATTAATTCCTTGTCCTTGAAATTTATAGAAATCAAATCATATAGTATTTACCTTTGTGTATTTGGTTTCTTAAACTCAATGTTTTTGAGATTCATCCATATAGCTGCATTTATGAGAAATTTGTTCCCTTTTATTGCTAAGTAATATTCAGTTTTAGGAATATATACTACAGCTTGGGTATACATTCTCCTGTTGACAGATATTTGATAGTTTCAGGGTTGTAACTATTTTGAATAAAGCCTGTTATATAAGAAAATTTTTGTATAAATCTTCTTGTGGAAATATGTGCCTATTTACCTTGACTAAACACTTGGTGCGAGGTCATAGTGTAGGAGCATATTTAACTTATAAGAAAATGCCAAATTATTTTTCAAAATGATTATACCATTTACATTCTGACCAGAAAAACATAAGAGTTTTAGCTGTTCCACATTTTTGCCAAAACTTGTTATTGTCAATCTTTTTAATTTTAGCCTTAGTGCATAGAAACTAATACCTCATACCTTTTTAATTTGTACCTATCTGATGATTAATAATATAGAGAGTATTATTGTTTTCTTATTTGCTATTCCTTTATCTTATTTTGAGAAAAGCATGTTTAAGTTTTTTGACTATTTTATTGGATAATTTATATTTTTATTATATGTTGACACTGTCTATATATTCTGAATATGAGTCCTTTGTAATATACAATATATCTTTCTGAAGGTCTGTAGCTTGCCTTTTCAGTTTCTTAATATTTTCTGAAGAGCAAAAGCTTTTAATTTGAGAAAGTGAATGTAGTATTTGTTTCTTTTATGGTTAATGTTTTTTGCATCACAAAATACCTTTCCCAAACCAAGATTGTAAAAATATTTCCTATGGCTTTTTTTCCCTAAATGTTTTATGATTTTAGCATTTATATATATAGTACATGATCTATTTTGGGCTTATATACACACACACACACACACCCCCCCCATGAATGTGAGGCAGAGGTCAAGGCTTATTTTTATCTATGTGGATATTCAGGTCTTCTGACATCACCTGTTAAAGAATTACCCTCTTCATGTTGAAACTCCCTGGTAATCTTTCAAAAGAATACTTATGTGTCTATTTCAGAAATGTCCATTTAGTTCCATGCTCTCTCTATATGAAGGTTCTTCGAAAAGTTCATAGAACTGTGTAATATGAAAAAAACTCTATGCATACATTTCAAATTTTTTTGCACCAAAATCAATGTGGCCTAACTTGTAATAACATGTCTGAACAGGATCTAGTTTGAGGCACTGAAAGGACAGTTTGCCAAGAACCCCTATTTGCACAACATAAATTCTGCTAAAATTGGAGCAAGAACAAACATCAAATTTGCGTGAAGCTTGAGTGGAAGAATGGTGAAATCATCAATACATTACAAAAATTAAATGATACAAAGAGATCAGCAGTTTACCAACGGATAACTCATTTATGAAGGAACAAGACAATGTTGAAGATGAAACCCACAGTGGCAGACCATATACATCAATTTGTGAGGAAAAAAAAATTAATCTTTTTCATGCTCTAATTGAAGAGGACTGAAAATTAACAGCAGAAACAATAGCCAACACCACAAATATCTCAACTAGTTCAGTTTATACAATTCTGGCTAAAGAATTAAAGTTGAGCAGACTTTCCACTTGATGGATACCAAAACCATTGTACCTACATCTGCTACAGACAAGAGCACAGCTTTCAATGGCAATTTCAAACAAGTGAGTTCAAGATCCTGAATCATTTCTTCAAAGAATTGTAACAGGAGATGAAACATGGCTTCACCAGTATGATCCTGAAGACAAAGCACAATCAAAACAATGGCTACCAAGAGTTGGAAGTTGTCCAGTCAAAGCAAAAGTGAACTGACCAAGAGTAAAGGGCATGGCAACAGTTTTTTGGGGAATGTTCAAGGCATTTGCTTGGTGATTTTCTCCTTATTATGAGAGTGTTTTGAAAAAGTTATTCAAGGCTTTAGAAGAAAAATGCCTGAGAAAGCTTCACCCAGAGAGTCCTTCTCAACCACAACTATGCTCCTGCTCAATCTTCTCATCAAACAAGTGCAATTTTGCAAGATTTTCAATGGGGAATCATTAGACAACCATTTTACAGTCTTGATTTGGCTCCTTCTGACTTCTTTTTTGTTTCCTAAACTTAAAAAGTCTTTATAGAGTACCGATTTTTCTTCAGTTAATAATACACAAAAGAATTTACTGACATGGTTAAATTCTTAGGATCCTCAGTTCTTTAGGGATGAACTAAATGGCTGGTATAATCACTTTCAAAAATATCTTGAGTTGGTGGAGCTTATTTTGAGATATAAAGTTTGCATTTTTTATTTTTATCTTTTAATTCCATTTCCACCATCTTTTTAAAGTCCTTTCATATTTATCTTTATTATTCCTTGATTATTGCATCTTTTTAATAAGTCTTAAAATCAGGTATTTTAAGTCTTCCAACTGTGTTCTTTTTCAAAATTGTTTTGGCTAGTCTGGGTCATTTGCATTACATATGAACTTTGAAATCACTGTTTCAATTTTTATTGGAATGCTGTTGGATCTACAGACCAATTAGGGGAGAAGTGACATCCTAACAGTATCAAATCTCCCAATCTCTGTATATGGTATAACTTTACATTTGTTAACATGTTTTTTGTATTGCATAGGATTTCTTTTTTTCCCCTTTTTTCTTTTTAAATTGACAACTGAAAATTATTATATTTATGCTGTAAAACATGAAGTTTTGATATATGTATACATATAAAATGACTAAATCTTCCTATTTAACATATACATTACCTCACATACTTATTTTGTTTTGGTAAGAAATTTAAAATCTACTCTTTTTACAATTCTCATTTATACAATTTATTGTTATTATCTATAGTCACCATGACATACAATAGATTTATTGAATTTATTCCTACTGTCTAACTAAAATTTTGTGTCTTTTGGCCAACATCTACCTAATCACCCCCCCCCCCCACCCAGCCTCTGGTAAACACCATTCTACTATCTGCTTCTACGAGTTCAACAAAATTTTTTAGACTCCACATACAAGTCAGATCATGTGCTATTATTTTTTTCTGTGCCTGGTTTATTTCACTTAACATAATGTCCTCCCAGTTAATTCCTGTTGTTGCAATTGAAAGGATTTCCTTCTTTTTAAAGGCTAAATGGTATGCAATTGTGTGTATAAAGTATGCCACATTTTTTATCCATTTATCTGTTGGACACTTTGATTTTATATCTTGGCTATTGTGAATAATGCTGTAATGAACATGGAAGTACAGATACTCTGTCAACATACTGATTTCATTTCCTTTGGATATACACAGTAGTGGATTGCTGGATCATATGGTGGCTCTATTTTTAATTTTTTTGAGGATCCTCCATATCGTTTTCCATAATGGTTGTACTAATTTATGTTTTCACCAACACTGTGCAAGGTTTCCCTTTTCTCCAAATCCTTGCTAACATTTATTAACTTTTGTCTTTTTGATAATAGCATTCTAACAGGTGTGAAGTAATATCTCACTGTGTGGTTTTAATTTAAATTTCTCTGATAAATTGTGATGTTGAAAATTTTTTCACATGCTTATTGGCCATATGTATGTCTTCTTTTAAGAAATGTCTGTTCAGGTCCTTTACTCATTAAAAAAAAATCCACATATTTGTTTTCTCACTATTGAGTTTAGTTTCTTTTACAGTAGATTTTGGATATTAACCCCTTATTAGATGCATGATTTGGAAGTATTTTCTTCCTCTATATTTTCTGATTATTTGTGTACTGGAGTTTAGTTAAGGAAAAAGGAAAGTGGTTAGAAAAGGGGAAAGAATTATTCACTATTTGAAATTTGTAAAGTGGGAAGAAGGAGGAAAGTGATGGGCAAAAGTCTTCTTAAAATCTATACAGTTGTAGATTGCAACTAATTATATAAAGAGAAAATATAGAAGAAATAGGAAAATGGGTTTTACTTCATCATGGACAGGAGCCACAGCTGAAGGCTTCACTAAGTTTTTGTAACACACTTTGAGGTCTTGACAACAAACTAGTGTGGTAACAAACAGAAATCTCTGAACTTTTGAAGTCATGGAACAGGCAAACAGGACCCTGTAAACCCTGCTGGGTTGGGGCATTGTGGAAGAGGAAAAGGAGAGAGTGAGAGAGAGAGAGAGAGAAAGACAGAGATTTGACCTTAAGGGTACAATGAAACATCCAATTGTAGATAATTATGGAAAGTGGAACCAAGAAGGAAGATTTAGAATCAGAAGAAGAAGGTTGTGAATTATATCTGAGCAGCTCATGTAAAAGACCATAGACTTTGGAGCCAGGTAGATCCAGTTTAAAACCCTATCTCTGTCATTTAGTAGGTGTTGTACAAAATTTCTCAATTTTTAAAAAGACTATAATAATATATAAAATGGATGTATTGCACATTCTTATGTTGTAAAAGTTAACTCTTTACATCTGTTATAACACCTGGAAATGAGAGGTCAGTCTATTTCTCTTTTTTTCTAGAAGATCATATTTTTGGTCATGCTAAATTGTTTTGCTTAAAACTTCAGAAGCCATTTGGTGTTTTGTCCCAGAACCACATGTTCCCACATCTTCAAAATAAAATGGAAAGCAGAGTTAACACTGTTGAGTCACCGTATCAGTCAGGGTCCTGGCAGAAAATAGAGGCTTTAATGAAGATCTAAATACAGAGGAAGAGCAGGGTTATGAGACAAACAGCAGATGTTGTGTCACCAGTGATGAACAAAACCAGAAAACCATTATGCACTCCAAGGCTAATGGGGTAGTGGGAATAAATAGTGTTTCTGTATCCCACTGGGAGCCAGAGACATGGAAGAAGATTTGCCATCAGATGCTGCTCATAGGGAGTCACATGTGCTGAACCTAGGTAAGAGTGGGGGAAAATACTCCAAATCCTTTCCGCACCTTCTGATCTCCTAGCAAAACTTTCCTCTCACTGAAATAAATCAAAAGCCAGAGAGAAAGGGGTTCAGATGATTAAATTGTTCAGAATAAGCCTCTTGTGGGGAAGAGAATGTATCCAAGGGTGAAGCAAATATGTTAATAACAAGCACATTCACTATAGCAAAATGTACCAAGAATGGGAGACTCACTCCCAATGAAAATAACTTATGTATCCCATATCCAGAGTCTTACTCTCACTTTTGAGTGCTGTTAATCCTGAGAAGTTAGACTCACTGGTGGGATTCACTCAGTCCACAAATCCTGGAATGCTGCATCTTGGCCATAAAGGAGCTCTTCCTGCAGAAAACATCTGCATTACATCAATGGTACCCACCTGTCTTAGTCCATTTGTTTTGTTGTAATGGAGTAGCTGAGTCTGAGTAATTTATAAAGAAAAAAAGGGTTATTTGTCTGCAGTTCTATAAGCTGTACAAGAAGCATGGCACCAGCATTTTCTTTTGGTGAGAGTTTCAGGCTGCTTTCACTAATGGCAGAAGGCTAAGTGGAACTGGCATTTTCAGAGATCACGTGGTGAGAGAGGAAGTAATAAAGAGAGAGAGGAGGTGCTATATTCTTTTTAATAATCAGCTCTCATGGGAACTAACTGAGTGAGAACTCACTCACTCCCCTAGGAGGGAATTAATCTATTCATGAAGTGTACACCCTCATGGCCCAAACACTCCTAGTCCCTCAAATCTCATGTTCTTCTTACATACAAAATATAATTATATCCAACTGGACTCCAAGTCTTCACTTGTTCCAGCATCAACTCAAAAGTTCAAAAGTCCAAAGTCTCATTTGAGATACAAAGCAAGTTTCTTATAGTTGTGAGCCTGCAAAATAAAAGTTACTTACTTCCAAGATACAATGGGTGTACCAGCATTGGGTAACCATTCCCATTACAAAAGAGAAAATAAGCCAAAAGAAAGGGGTAACAGGTCCCAGATAAGTCTGAAACCTCTCAGGGAAGACACTAAATCTTAAAGGTTTAATAATCTTCTTTGACTCTATGTCCTACATCCTGCACACATGGGTGTGAGGGGTGGGCTCTCAAGGCCTTGGCAGCCCTGCCCCCATTGCGTTGCCAGGCACAGCTGATGTGATTGCTCTCATGGGTTGAAGTTTAATGCTTGTGGCTTGTCCAGGCAGAGGTCGCACACTGCCAGTGGCTCTATAATTCCGAGAAGCCTGCTCCTGCAGCTCCATTAGGCACTGCCTTAGTAGAGGCTCTTTGCTGTGACTCCTCCTCAGCAGTATATTTGTGCCTAGGGATCCAGGCTTTCTGATACATTTTCTGAAATGTAAATGGAAAGCTTCCAAGCCTCCATGGTTCTTGCATTCTGAGCACCTGCAGACTTAACACCACATGGAAGCCACCAAGACTTACCACTTATCCTCTCCAGAGCAGTACCTGGAGCCATTTTTGAGCAGCTGCAGTTGGAGTGGCTGGGATGTGGGGAGCAGCATCCTAAGACAGTGCAGAGTAGCAGTTCCCAAGCCCTCTCCCACAAAACCATTCTGTCCTCCTAGGCCTCTGGGCCTATGAAGGCAGGCGCAGCCTTCAAAATTTCTGAAATGTCTTCAAGGATTATTTTTTTCTATTGTCTTGCTACAGTCTATTAGCACTTGGCTCCTTTTTAGTCATGCTAATATCTTTAGCACATGGTTGCACTGCAGCACCCTTGGATTCCTCTTCTGAAAATATTCTTTCTTTTTCAACCACCTGGCCAGGATGTAAATTTTCTACATCTATATGCTCTGCTTCACTTTTGTTTATAGATTCCACCTATACGTCGTTCCTTTGATGCCACATCTGATTATAAGCAGTTAAAAGTAGCCATGCTGCTCCTTGAACGCTCTGCTGCTTTGAAATTTCTTCCACCAAATACCCTAGGTCATAACTCTTAACTTCAGCCTTCCACAAAGTTCTAGGGCATGGACAGAATGCAGCCAAGTTCTTTGCTATGGCATAATGAGGGTGACATTTTCTCCAGTTCCCAATCAGTTTCTCATTTCTATCTGAGACCTTATCAATATGGCCTTTACTGTCCCTATTTCTATTGGCATTTTGTTCACAACCACTTAATTCATCTCTAAAAAGTTCCAGACTTTCCCTTGTCTTCCTATTTTCTTCTGAGCCTTATAAACTCTTCCAGCCTCTACTCATTACTATGCTCCAAAGTTGCTTCCACATTTTCAGGTATCTTTATAGAACATCCCACCCCTGGTACCAATTCTCCACTCTTCTATAGCTTGCAGAATTGTGAACCAAATAAACTTCTTTATAAATTATCCAGCATAAGATATTCCTTTATATCAACACAAATGGACTAAGGCACCACCTGCTGGAAACATGAGTCTGAGAACTGAACTCTTTTTCTTTGCCCCAGAAAAATTCCTTTCTAAGGGGGCCTGGTGAGTCATACCTACAAATGATAGAAACTCAGTAAACAGGTTTTTATAATGTTTCTTTCCAACCTGGTTCCTGTATAGTATCACATGAAAGACAGAAGACCTTTAAACATTCCTTTCAGCTGATTATTGGTCTTTTGGACAAAACCTAACTCTTTCAGCCAATTGTCAACTAAAGAATCCCTAAATCCACCTATGACTTGCAAGCTCCCACTTTGAGATGTTCTTCCCTTTTTGGGCCACACCAATGTATGCCCTCCATGTATTAATTTATTATTCTACCTTTAATTCCTATCTCCCTGAAAATGTGTAAAAATAAAACTGTAACCCAACCACGGTGAGTCCACCTGCTCAAGGCTTCTGGGGCATGGCTCCAGGCCATGGTCCTCAACTGTCATTCAGAATAAACTTCCTTAAATTATTTTACAGCATTTGTCTTCTTTTCCATTGACAAGTCTAAACCCATCCAGGTTTTCTTGCCTGGATTTCTCACTATCATCTCAAAATGAATGATGTAACTCCTGGCATCCTTTCAAAAGATTTATCTTTACTGATGTCTGCATTCTCAGCAGGCATGAAATCTTTTCAGCACAACTCTCAAGGTCATAAGCATGGAATGACTCTTGTCTCTTCTCTCAACCAGTTTCCATCACTGAGTATTGAGACACATGTATTTGCTATTGTCATTTTCTGGCTACCTTCCTCTTATTCTTCAGGGCTGTCTCTGACATAACCTTCTATAGGTGGGTGAGATGTCTGTTCTGTTCATTCCCCAAGTACCCTATATTTCCTCACTTATCACTTATTACCCACATTTGATATTATCTATTTTCTTATCAGTATTCTTGTCCTTACCTAAGTGCTAAACATTTAAGAAGTGAGACATTGACTCTCCGGGACTTTGCATAGTGCATGACACTTAGCCAGGACTCAAAATAATATTTATGGAACTAGTGAATACAGGAATATGTGTATAAATAGAAGATATAACTGTGGTTGCTTGATGGAGGTGCACATGAATACACCTGTGTGACATCTATATGACCTTGGACGTGGTACAACTCTTTTGTGCCTCATCTTTAAACTAAAGAAGATTATCTATGATTTTTAATATCCTGTTAAGTGCTAAAATTCGATATGTGTTTTATAAAAAAATAATAAATATGGTTATATTTACTAATTTCTTTTGAGAAAAGCATGGGACACTTATTTTCAAAATATAAGGAAGTACCATGTTGGTGTCACAGTTAATGTGTCAAATGCTGCTTTTTCATCAAACACTAAGGATCAGTTACTGTGAGAGCAGAGTACTTTTTGTCCACACATCAGCTTTGAGTGTACCGACATTGGCATAATTACGTTTTGGAAAACGTATATTATCATGCCTTGTCATGCATTTTAAAAAGTCTAATACTTCAGATCACTTTGATTTTCCTAAAAAATTACATTGTGTAGTACTACTAAACGTAAGGAGAGCATACAAGAATTACAGAGAGCCACGAAAAAGCATAGCAAGTCCAGGGCACTAGGGATCTCTGTGTGGCTTAAAGTGAAAAGCAGGAGATAGCATGGTTTAAACTTAAGAGCTGGGTTCTAGAGTCAATTAGACATGGCTTTGAATGTCTAAGAGGCATAGGCCTTCTGAGCTGTGAGATCTTGAGCAAGCTTCTTAATCTCTCTTACTTTCCAGTTCTTCATCTGTGAAATGGAAATTATGATACTCAGAAATGCTATGGATATGAAATGATATATGAAATGTAAAGGACCCACTACATATTAATAGTAAGTATTCAACAAATTATAACTACTGCTATTATTATGGGTAAAATATACAATCACAGATAAAAAGAATTTATAAATTGTCCAGTTAATCCTGATGACTAAATAACAAATCCCTAATGTCAGTTTTATCATTGTTATGATTTCTGGGCTGATTTCTTCTAGTAATGATAATTATGCTTTACATATGAATGCTGCAATAACTTTTCAAAGCACCATCAAATTAATTACCTCATTTTTATCTCATTCCAGTTTACAGGGCAAACAAAATGTTCCAAAAGCCCTCATATACTGAACCAATCACCTGGATTAACTTTTTTACCTTGGGTATACATTATTACTAGATTTCATTTATTTCAAATGCTCAAAACACTTTTCTAATTTTCTGTTGACCTTAGAAAACAACTGCCAGTAACTTGATGAATTAATTAGTGAATTTGCATAACTTATTTGGATATATATTATTCAGATGCGGCAATCTGTAAATCTGAATATTTTCCAAGTGTTCTTCCTCTAGCATCAAGCTTTTTCAATATGGTTTTAATTACTTTGCAGTTTTCCCAAAATCTTATTTTCTTTTGCTTAGGACAGCTTTTGAAAAAGGAGTTCAACATAAATTAATGGAAAACGGCTAAGAAAAACATATTCTTTGGGTATAATTAGTGAGAGTTCATTATGCAAGAAAAGTGACACCAGCAATGGCAGGAGCCAATAAAAAGATGTCACCAGATAAAAAGCCCCTTCTTCCCATAGAATCTGTTCACACCAGCCATCAATACCCAGCATAGTGTTCCTAGTCAGTCTAGCGGGTACCACATTATTTAATTTTGTTTCCCTGCTGTATAAAGATGAGTTTGGACCTCTTCCAATGATAATAAATTTAATGTAGAGAGAAACTGTTTTCCATAATTTGAATGAAAAGGTAAATCACAAACTAAATAAATACTGAGGGACTTCTCTGTTCTAGGTACTCCAAGAGATTCAGGAGGAATATGGCAGAATCCCTTTCTTCAGGGAGCTTTCTTTCTAACTATAAAGAAAAATCACATACAAAATACTACCATACAAAGAATAGGTAAAAGTCAAATAAAAAGAAAAACTAAGATTCAGTTAACATTTACTATGTACCTGATATTGTTCTAAGTAATCTACATATCCCATCTCAGGTAATCTTGTGATAATCCTTTGAGAAAGTCACTGTTAAATATCTCTATTTTACAGATAAGGAAACTGAGGAAAAGAGAACTTAATTACTTACTCAAGACTACTCAGTTATTAAGTTCTCAACCTAGGATTCAAATTCAGTAGACAAGCCCCCAAATCCATGCTTTTAAGCAATATATCTTAAAGACAGAAAACATGCCAGAGGAGTTGAGAGAATGGCAAAATTATTTTCAAGTCTATCTCAAGAGTCCTCATTCGTAAAATGAGGATAACTGTGATGCCATTGCATAAAGATGTCATGAGATTAATCAAGACAATGCCTGAAAAGTACTTCTCCTTGAGATGAACATTACACTGGAGCTATGTGGGAACCCCCAGCCATGGAGTGGGTGTTAAGCTCTCAGCACCTATCTGAATAGGCTAAAGCATCCACCCTAGCCAGAGACCCTCAATTAGCTTTGAGTGTGCTGGAAATCAGCTGGAAATGCACAGATTTCACGAGGAGTGGAGGGAGTTCATACTGTCCCAGGCGAGCATCCAGGAGAACACTCAACATATTAGCTATTGTTGGTGTGCCAACTTCAATCTACCATTTGAGACGGTTTGTAGACACTCGAGTCTAAAAGATGGCTCTACAGTCCTGGAAGCTTTTATCACTTCTGGATTGGAGTATTTCAAGGAGAAACTTTAAAAGTGTCATTGAGATTTTTATGGCAAATTAAGTTGCCCCAGAGGCATATTTTCAAATAAAAAAACAAAATAAAACAAATTTCTTAAAGGATTTTTTATAACAAAGCAGAATATAAATAAAAATGAATAGATGGGAAATAATAATTACCCCTAAGTATAAAGTGAAATGCCAGGAGAACAGAAGTTAAAAATATCAAATTTCTCAAACCATCAGACATCATTTTTCCTTGATAGATCCTATTCTGTTCAATAAGACACTGTGAAGTTGTTAATCTGAGTGAAATGTAATCAATACATTCTTATACTACTAAATCAGAGAGAGTCACAAAATCTATTTTTAGGATTTAAAATAATCTTATATTTTAGCAAGGGAACCAAGCTGAAGCTCTGAAAATATGACAGGAGTAATTATTTCAAGAACTCAAGAGAAAATTAAAATTCTCTGGCATAAAATCTACTAGAAGAGACCAGATGTTTAAGAAAACCAAAAAAAAAATAAATAAATAACATCATTTCAAATATTCTACCAGCTGGTGTCCTGCAATTATCCAAAAGTATACCCCTTCCTCAAAACACAGAGGACTGGCAATGTGATGGTCTGTTCATATCATGATCCCTGCATCTGTAATTTGCATTTAGTGGCATTTTTAGTCTCTTAGTATCAGATTAAAAGTGCAGAATCAGCTCTCAAATCTGACAGTCTCCTTCACACATACACTGTCACTCTCTCTCTCTCTCTCTCTCTCTCTCTCTCACACACACACACACACACACACACACACACTTCTTTCTTTTCTTTTCTTTTTTTCTTATTTCTTTTTTTTTTTTTCATTTTCAGAATATTATGGGGATACAAACATTTTGGTTACATATACCTTTAACTCTCCGAAGCCAGAGCTACAAGCATGTCCTTCCCCCATTACAGTCCATTAGTTGTGAGTTTAGATTAGATGACATTATGAGGATGGTTTTATATCTGGGTTCTCAGTCCTGTTCCAAAGGTCTATATCTCTATTCTTGTGCCAGTACCATGCTGTTTTGATTACTATAGCCTTGTAGTAAAGCTTGAAGTCTGGTAGACCGATGCCTCCCAATTTGTTCTTTTTGCTAAGATTGCTTTGGCTATACAAGGTCTTGTCTGGTTCTATACGAAGCACAGAATTATTTTCTCTAGATCTGTAAATAATGATGATGGTATTTTAATAGAAATTTCATTAATTCTGTAGATTATTTTAGGTAGTATGGACATTTTAACAATATTGATTCTGCCAATCAATGAGCATGGTAGGGTTTCCCATCTGTTTATATCTTCTAAAATTTCTTTTCTCAGTGTTTTGTAGTTCTCTCTATATAGATCCCTCACCTCCTTCATTAAATATATTCCTCAATATTTAATTTTCTTTGATGCTACTGTGAAAAGTGTTACATCTTTGATTTGATTTTTAACTTGACTGTTATTAGAGTATATGAATGCCACTGATTTGTAAATTTATTAGGATTAAATTGTATATATCAAAATGATTTTACTATAATACATTTAATTTCATTATATCATCTAAAAGAATTGATACTCTGAGTAATTCCAGAGTTTGCATTTTTGGTGATACTGTTAGTGACTGCAGTAGCCCAAATAATGCCCCCTCCACCTGCCCCAAAGAGGTCCATATTCTAATCCCTGGAAGCTGTGAAAATAGTTACCTTACATCACAAAATGACTTCATAGATGTGATTAAAATAAGTACCTCGAGATGGTGTGACTATCCCGGATGATTCAAGTGGGCCCAATGTAATCACAAGGACTGTTATTAGAGAGAGGCAGATGGGTAAAGGAGAGAAAGCAATGTCGTGATACAAGCAGATATCACAGAGAGGGAATCTGAAGGTGCTGTGCTGCTGGCTTTGAAGATGGAGGAAAGTCCATGAGGCAAGAAACACAGGAGGTTTCTAGAAGCTGGGAAAGGCAAGAAAATATATTCTCCCCTAGAGTCTCTAGAAGGAAAGCTGTGCTGACACCTTGACATTAGCCCAGTACGACTGGTATCATCAATAACATTTTGCTTAACTCAAGGTCATAAAGATTTTCTCTTCTAAAAGATGTTGTAGATTAATCTACTATACTTAGATCTATTATCCCCTTTGAGGTAATTTTTTGTATGGTGTGAGGTAAGTATCTAAATTCATCTTTTTCTTTGTGGATATGTAAATATCCCAACACTATTTGTTGATGAGATTATTCATTTGTCTCAATGAACTGTTTTGGCACTTTTGCCAAAAACCAGTTGACCATAAATATAAGGGTTTATTTCTGAACTTTCAGTTCTTTTCTATAGATCTATATGTTTATCCTTATGCCGGCACCGTCTTGTTTTGATTACCGTAGCTTTACAAAAAGTTTTGAAATCAGGATTTTCTTTTTAAAAATTATTTTGCCTATTTTGGATCCTTTGAATTTCTATATAAATTTCAGGATTCACTTCTTTATATTTGTCAGCATTTTGATAGGTTTTATGTTGAATCAATTTAGGGAGAATTGTCTCCTCTTCCTTAAACCTGGCTTGCCCAAGATTCAGATAGATAACAAGTACATAGTTATCTAATTAATGTTTGGCCCCTTTTGGGTTTTATTGGTAGTACAGAGATGTGAAATCTTTTCCTGGAAGAAAATTTCATCTTAAAATTACCGATTTACCCTGCTTTAATCACATACCAATTTGGCAGGAGTAGCGATCTATTTTGTCTTTTGCTTTTCCAGCTGGTACCTGTCCCATGTCTACTCAGCATTGTTCAATCTTGCATGGCCCCATTCCCATTCAGCTATTCTCCCAGTTTGGCCTTATGCCCCATTCACTTTCAGATTTTTCAGTTTGCCTTTTTCTCCCAAGAGAATAACGTGATTTCAAATCCTGTGACCCAGAATCTCTTTCTTATAATGTGGGCATTTCCCTCTACCTAGTCCTATTTAGAGTACAAATGAGGCATTTGTGAGATAGTGGATCAATCAGATTTTAGGAGACGTGGCTTTTGTTCTTGACCATGTCACACACCAACTGTGTGATCACAGGATGGTTATTAACACCCTACATCAGCTTCTCATCCTTAAATAGGGACATTGTTAACTTCCCCATCAACCTTAACCTTCCAGCAACATTTGCTTGAAGGTCAAGGTATATAGCATGCTAAGAGGAAATTTCATAGCACTAAATGCCTACATCAAGAAGACAGAAAGATTGGAAATTAACAGCCTAATGTCACACCTCAGGGAACTAGAAAAAGAACAAACCAAGGCCAAAGCTAAAGAAGAAAAGAAATAACAATGATCAGAACTAATATAAATTGAAACAAAAAAATACAAAGGATCAATGAAATGAAGTTAATTCTTTGAAAAGATAAACAAAATTGATAGACTAATAGCTAGATTAACCAAGAATAAAAAAGAGAATTCAAATGATCTCAATCAGAAATGAAAAAGGAAACATTGCAACTTATGGATATATCATCTGAGACTACCATGAAAACTTCTACACAAACTATAAAATCCAGAAGAAAGGGGTAAATATTCAGAAACACACAACCTCTCAAGCTTGAATCAAGAAGAAATCAAAATCTTGAACAGACAAATAACCACTGGTGAGAGCAAAACAGTAATAAAAAAATCTTCCAACAAAAAAATCTTGGAACCAGAAAGATTCACAGCCAAATTCTACCAAATCTACGGAGAAGAAATGGCACCTATTCTACTGAAACTGTTCCATAATATCAACAAGGAGGGAATCCTCCCTAACTCATTCTACAAAGTGAGTATCATCTGGGTACCAAAGCTATAAGAGGACACAACAACAACAACAAAAGAAAATTACAGATCAATATCCTTCATGAACATAGATGCAAAAGTCCTCAACAAAATGCTGGCAAACCAAATCCAATAGCACATCAAAAAGCTAATTCACCATGATCAAGTGGGTTTCATCCCAGGGATGCAAGGATGGTTCAAAATACACAAATCAATACAGGGGATTCACCATATAAATAGAATTTTAAAAAATATGATCATCTGAATAGATGCAGAAAAATCCAGCACCACTTCCATTTTAGAAACAGAAGTGACATGAAAAAGGTGAAGAAATAGGAAAGTGTATATAGAGTGTGCTTGAGCACTTAGTTCAGTTTGGGAGGATAAACGGAGAGAGACATAACTAGAAAGGTAGAATTAATATCACAAAAGGCTTATAACGTGGCAGCCTACAGAGCATAGACTGTGTGTGGCAGGAACGTGGAAGAACAGAATGTTTCTAAGTAGGTCCAATGCTCTGTTGATGCACTGAATAATAGCTATGATAGATTGACTCTTCAGCCCATAAACACTGAGAGTCTAACTTCATGATCAAGTGGCTTGGCAAGAAAATTAATCAAGTTGGTCCAAGGAGGGTGAAAGAATCAGAAATAGGGAAAACCTCCATCAGAAGGTTGTTACATTAGCTAAGTTGTGAAATAATAACACAAGTGGGAATGTAAAAGTTGTAACAAATTCTGTAGAGAATGCAAAGGGAGTTTGGAGAGGTGTTCAGGACTGGACAACTTAACACATGTGAAAGGTCAAAGATCAGCTGTCCTGTAAGCTCCTTGAGGTTAGCCTCACAGCGTGATTTTTTGTTGAATTAGTTTCCTATTACTGCTGTGACAACTTATCACAAACTTAGTGGGTTAAAACAACCTAGATTTAGTATCTTACAGTTCTGGAGATCAGAAGTCTGAAATGGCTTTCACGGGGTTCACATTGAGTTTTCAACAGGACCGAGTTCTTTTTGGAGGCTCTAAAGTGGAATCTGTGTCTTGCCTTTTCCAGCTTCTGGAGCTGCTCCCACTTCTTGGCTCACGGCCCTTCAGCCTCTGCTTCTGCTGCCATGTATCTGCTCTGACTCTGGCCCTCCTGCCTCCCTCATGTGGGACCCTGGTGATTACGCTGGGTCAACCTGGATAACCCAGGATAATCTCCCCATCTCAAAATGCTTAATTTATTCACGCCTATAAAATCCCTTCTGCCGTGTAAGTGGCATAGACACAGGTTCTGAGATTAGGATGTGGGCATCTTTGGGGGCTCATTGTTCTGCCTACCACGATGCGTATGTGAGTCTGCATTAGACACAGTTCCCCCATCTGTCACAGAGCGGGGGCAATAGGGGATTGTGCTGACTGGGATGATGGAGGTGAAAATAAATTAGTGTTGATTGTCCAGAGAATTCAAAGAAGATAAATTACATAACTGTGTACAACCTAAAGAGGTGTGTGGAAAAGGGCCACTTAGTACACATTTAATTAGAGAAGACAGAAGTCAGCTGAGGAGCTTCCAGGAACTGCCGATCATTACCAGGGAACTGAGAACTTTGAATTATTTTCATTCTTTGGTTTAGAACCTCAAGATATCCAAAGTTCATATCTCAGGTATGCAAGGTGGAAGTACCCCTGAAACATGTCACTGTCACTTTACAGAAACTCAAAACTGGCTCATTACCTTACCCTCAGCCCATAGTTGAATTTTCAGATTGATCATGTAACTGTACTCATTCATTCATTCAGCCACTTATTCATTCATTCACAAATTTTTAAGAGGTTATTCCTATATGACTGCCTCTACCCCTAGTGCTAAGAGATTCAAAAATACACCTTTATGGGCACCATCCATGAGTATGTTTGGCAATTAGCATAATAAACATTCAGTTAAATATTGAATAACTTGTATGTTCTGGACCCTCTTATGAGTCCTGGAGATACAAGACAAGCTCTGAGTCTCTGCTCCCAAAACTGAATGAACTTGCATTCTAATGGAGCTAGACAGATAATAAACAGAAAAAAGCAGGGAAATGAGGTAGAATGGCAACTAGAAACAGCTTCATTCCCAAGAGAGTAAAGGAAGGCATCTTTGAGGAAGGAATATGTAATTCAAATCCTCAATATTATGGCATCTGTGAATTTGCCTTTCAGAATTTATGATATAAATACTTGAGCTTAAGCTATAAATTACAGAAGCAAACATTTATAGATTCAACAAATAGGTCACTCTTAACAATCCATTACTTATTCATAAAGCATATAACTTGTACAGGTTCTCAATGAATTCAGTCATCCACTCACCTTTCAAAGGAAAGCATTACAAATTGAGAAGTGTTGGGCTCAATTAGAAGAATTTATGGCTATGTTTTCTTTAGCCCAACTCTGTGATGCTCACCACCAAATGATGGTGTCCCAATATGCTCTGTCTTTGATCTCTTCTAAACTGAGCAGCTGCCCACCAAAGCATTTGAGCCAAACTTTTCTGGGAACACAGATAAAACTATTCATTAGCTAATGGATTTTTAAGATAATCGAATTGAATTTCCCCTTCTCCAATCCAAATGTTAAAACAGCAAATTCTTCACATTTTTATTCCAGGTCTCAACTCAAAATGAAATAAACTGCCTGTAAACATGGCTATTTCTCAAATTCATTTTTGCCCATTCAATTTTTTGGTTTAATCAAAAATGTACGTGAGTCTGCATTAGACATTGGTCTACTTGGGTAGCAGGGAAAGAGGGAAGGAAATCAGAAAGGAAGAAAAAGTAAACGAGGAAGTAGGAAGGAAGAAAGTAAGGAAAAGGGGAAGAAAAAAGGAAAGAGAGAAAAGAAAGCACTTTTTACCTCTGGGCTTATCAAAACAATATCTATGTCAAGTTGTAGGATGTACCAATATTCATTTACCAATGTGCTTTGCTCAGAAGTTTAGACCCCCTTATAAGGGTGAGAGCAATATTATTGTTAAATCAGTCTACATTCATATAAACAGCAGGTAGAACACATTTTACACTATATATTTGGACAAGAAAACCACAAATATTTCTCTACCTCCCCATCCTCTTTTCTGAAAAAGGAAACAAGACAATGGCAATTTTTTTTTGAAGTCAAATAGCAATTCTATCCCAGTTAAAAATTCCCCTCCAGAGAAATGTACATCTGCATACCCTTTTAGCAACTTTAATAACTAACTAATTTTTAAGAAAGACAAATACTTCCTGATATCACTTATATGAAGAATCTAAGTTGGTTAATGGGTACAAAAATACAGTTAGAAGTAATAAGTTCTAGCATTTGATAGCACCATAGGGAAATCACAGTTAGCAATAATTTATTCTATATTTCAAAATAGGTAGAAGAGAAGACTTGTAATGTTCCCAACACAAAGAAAAGATACTTGTTTGAGGTGATGGATTATATCAATAACCTTGATTTTATCCTTATACATTGATTACATGTACCAAAATATTACATGTACTCCCATAATATGTACAACTATGTACAAGCATACCAACAAAATATATAAAAATTGTCAAACTCAAAGAAGCAGAGAGTAGAATGGCGGTTCTAGGGACTGGGGAGAGGGGAAAACAGGGAGGTATTATTCAAAGGGTGCGAAGTTTCAGTTACGCAAAATGATTAAGTACTGGAGAGCTACTGTACAGCATAATGCCCATAGCTAATAATGTAAACAAATTTTGCTAAGAGGGTAGATCTTACGTTGTGTTCTTATCACATGCAAAAAAAAATAATAAATATATATCTGATATATATTATATATATAAAATCCCATTAGATGGTATTTTCATTTTTGTCTCAACCATGAAACATAATTTAGAGTCTTAAGAGGATAATAAAAGTCTATTGTATTTACCCAGTTTTTCCTCTTTTCATTGATCTTCCTTTTTTCGTGATGTTTCAAGATATCTTCTTTTATAATTTTCTATTTGTTTCAAGAATTTCCTTTAAATTAATGTAATTTATACTTGATATTGTACATTTAGTTCTAGAATTTTTACTTTTTAAAAATTTATAGGGTAGTCCGGGCATGGTGGCTCATGCCTGTAATCCTAGCACTCTGGGAGGCCAAGGTGGGCAGATCGTTTGAGCTCAGGAGTTCGAGACCAGCCTGAGCAAGAGCGAGACTCTGTCTCTTTAAAAAAAAAAAAAAAAAATTATAGGGTAATGAAAGTGTTCTAAAATTTGTTGTGCTGATCGCTGTAAAACTTTGTGAATTTACTAAAAACATTGAATTGTACACTGCAGATGGATAATTTGTATGGTATGTGAATCATATCTCAAATCCCAAGTTCTGATAAAAAATTGAAAACAATGAAACAAAAAGTCCCCTGGAGAAGAGTTCTGGAGAGCTGGGGGTTAAGCAGGTAAATATAATTCTTAAAGGTCTAAATTCTGGAAACCAGGACTGTGTCTATTACACTGCTGCAGTGCACATGTTCAAAGAAGTTCTATGTGTAGCCAATGTTAAAGGCCATCACAGTAAAAATGATGAAAAGTTATTGGAACCAAATCATTCTTCAATTTGCAACTATGTAGAAGGGAAGATGTTATAAAATCACAAAAGTCTCCAAGAACCTTGACTTGTGAGAGGTCCATCAAATTGAATTGTACAGGTGCCTTGAGACAGACACAGAAACTTGCTTATTCCAGAGATGCTCTGGGGTTCAGATACCTGAGAAGTAGGCCTGGAGAAGTTAAGCCTGTTCTAAATACCCCCAGAGATTCCAGCATTCTTGAAATCATCTCAGGGCTCAAGACCTAACTAGAGGATCACAGAATTAACTTGCTTTCCTTGAAGTGCTTAGGACAACTGAGAAGAGCATCAGAACTGGGTTCAATTTTTGAGACTAAAAGTACTGAACTCTGTCTCTCATGCAAACATCGACGGAAATTTTTCGGTAATTTTTCTCATAATAACATCCCAAAATTTGATTAAAACACTCACACACACACACACACACACACACACACACCAGTTTGCTTTCCCATCTGCTAAAACCCAGACCAAGTGGTTGGCCTAATGTATGGAAGTTAATATAGCCATCTGCCCAACTATGAAGGATTCTTCCTTCTCTAGATTTCAATTCACCAACATTTCCTTGAGTCAACAGCTCTTTGATAGCCCCCCCCAAAAGTACAATGTTTATTTTATCTTTATTTTCTTGTTTTTAACATAGGATTATGGATATTTTTCAGCCTTTTATGTCCTAACTAGAAGTTAATGAAAGCATCGTTCACTTACATAATTAGGTCAAGTTGTGGTTAAGGTGCAGGAGAGAGGCACTCTCATTCATCGTTGAGGTTATATCGACTGGTAAAATTGGGTTCCTAAAAACTTTATTAATGTATCAAAAGCTTCTAGAGTGTTTGTAATTTTTGACTGATTTTTTTCTCCATCTAATCATACATACTAGGGAAATAATCACAATTATGGACAATTATTTATATCCAAAACTGGCAATCACAGCAGTATTTATAAAAAGGAAAAAATTGGAAATCCCCCAAATCTTCAGTAAGATGAATGATTAACTAAATTATGATAATGCTGCATAATAATCTATTATTCAGCTATTAAAATTATTTTGTTAATAATGTTTAATAATTTGGTCAATAATTATAATATGCTGCTAAAATTAAATGAGTAAGTACAGGATAGAAACTTTTATATTTAGTTTAATCTCAATTACATAAAAATATATATTTACAGACTATATACCAGTATATCAAAATACCATCTTCAGTATTTGTATATTCTTTATATGTTTCTATAATTTACTAATTTTTTACTATAATAACTGTAAGAATAAATGTTAGAAATCCAGTTTTGGAACTGCCTAGAAATAAATATAAAAATAGATAGATGATTACTTTGGGATGGAATAAACATGAAAACGAGGAAGAATAGAGCAAAATAACAGATACCGTGAAAAACTAATATAATTAAACCTACAATGGAGCAGAGAATGTCCTTTTTATGAGACATGTTAAATATTTTGAGGGAAAGTAGTGGTGCAAGCAAATGTTCAGGTAATTAGTAAGTAAAGATTTAGTTAATATTAGATATATTCTAGGCCAAAGCAAGAACTTGCCCAAGGTGGCTGACTAGAGACATCAGTAGCCAGGCTGTCCCAGAGAGAAGGAAGGGTTTCAGATAAAGGAGAGGGTCAATTGGTCACAGCTCAGGTGTAGTTCAGAGGAAAAGGAGCCAGAGACTGCCAGAGACTTCATGGAAAAAAATTGTGAAGCGGAACAGAAAGTAAAAAGCTATTGCAAAGATCAACCCCAGAGAAGCTCGGAGCCCAGTGAAGGGGTAGTGGCAGTTGCGTTTCTCCTCCCACACTTCTCCAGTAATCAGCAGGCTGCCAAGTTGCTTGGAAGCTTTTCCACCCTCACAAGCCCAAGTGCTGCTGCAACCACTGAACTGGGAGTTTCTTGAATGTAAAGCATCAAGCTTCCAGCAACACATGGAACATTCTCCAAGATTGATCACATCTTAGGCCACAAAATATGTCCCAACAATTCAAAAATATAGAAATCATAATATGTAACTTTTCAGAGCACAGTGGAAATAAACTAGAAATCAATCACAAAAGAAACACTCAAACCTACACAAAGTCATGCAAATTAAATGACCTGCTGCTGAACAATTGTTGGGTCAAGAATGAAACCAAGATGGAAATCAAAAGATTCTTTGAACCGAATGACAAAGGGTACACATACTATCAAAATCTATGGGATTCAGCAAAAGGATTCCTCAGGAGAAAATTCATTGCCTTAAATGCCTACAGCAAAATACAGAAGGATAACAAATTAACAATCTAATGACTCATCTCAAGGAACTAGACAAGGAAAAGCAAACCAAACCCAAAGCCAGCTGAAGAAAAGAAAAAAATGAAGGTCAGAACAGAACTAATTGAAATGGAAAACAAAAAAGTGACACAAAGGATCAACAAAAGAAAAAGTTGGTTCTTTGAAAAGATAAACAAAATCAACAGACCTCTTGCATAATTAACCAGGAATAGAGGAGAAAGGACCCAAATCAGCTCAATCAGAAATGAAAAAGGAAACATTACCACTGATACTACAGATATAAAAACATTATCCGTAAATACTATGCACATAAACTAGAAAATGTAGAGGAAATGGACAAATTCCTGGAAACACACAACCTTTCAAGACTCAATCAGGAAGAAATAGAATTCTTGAGCAGAACAATAATTAGCAAATTCACATTAGCTACAAAGAAAATAAAATTTTTAGGAATATACTTAACCAAGGAAGTTAAAAATCTCTACAAGGAGAATTATGAAACACTTAGAAAAGAAATCGTAGAGGACACAAACAAATGCAGAAACATATCATACTCATGGATTGGTAGAATCAACATTGGTAAAATGTCCAAACTAGCCAAAGTGATTTACAGATTCAATGCAATTCCCATCAAAATACCAATGTCATATTTCACAGATCTAGAAAAAAATTCTACACTTAGTTTGGAACCACAAAAGAGCCCAAATAGCCAAAGCAATCTTAAGCAAAAAGAACAAATCTGGAGGCATCAAATTACCAGACTTCAAACAATATTACAAGGCTATAGTAACCAAAACAGCATGGTATTGGCACAAAAATAGAACAATGGAATTGAGAAGAGAACCCAGATATAAAACCATCTTCCTACTATCAACTGATCTTTGACAAAGCAGACAAAAATGCATGCTAGAGAAATTAAGCCCTATTCAATAAATAGTGCTGGGAAAATCAGATAGCCACATGTAGAAGAATAAAACAGGATCCCTCTTTCCCACCACTCACTAATACTAATGCATGATGTATAAAAGACTTAAATGTAAGGTATGAAACTGTAAAAATTCTGAAAGAAAATGTAGGAAAATCTCTTGTAGATATTGGCCTACGCAAGGAATTTATAACTAAGACTCCAATGGCAATTACAGCAACAATAAACATTAATAAATGGAATTTGATTAAACTAAAAAGCCTCTGTACAACTAAGGAAATAATCAATAGTGGAGCAGACAAACTACAGAATGGGAGAAAATATTCACAAATGCATGTCTGATAAAGGGCTAATATCCAGAATCTACAAATAACTCAAGCAAATCAGCAAAAAAAATACAAACTACACCACTAGAAAGTGGGCAAAAGATATAAACAAAAGCTTTTCAAAAGAAGACAGAAAAATGGAAAATAAACATAAGAAAAAATGTTCAACATCACTAATCATCTGGTAAATGCAAATTAAAATGAGATATTACCTTACCCTAGTTAGAATGGCTTTTATTAAAAGTCCAAAAACAATAGATCCTTGTGTGGCTGCAGAGAGAAAGGAATGCTTATACGTTGTTGGTGGGACTGCAAATTAGTACAACCTCCATGGAAAACTATATGGATATTCCACAAAGAACTAAAAGTAGACCTTCTGTTGAATCCAGCAATCCCACTACTGGGTATCTACCTAAGGGAAAAGAAGTCATTTTATCAAAAAGACAATTGCACTAGAATGTTTATGGTGGTATAATTTACAATTTCAAAGATATGGAATCAACCAAAGTACCCATCAATTCATGAATGGATTAATAAAATGTGGTATATGTATACCATGGAGTCCTACTCAGCCTTAAAAAAGGATGAATTAATGCCCTTTGTAACAATTTGGATGAAATTGGAGAACATTTCCTAAGTGAAGTATCTATGAAAAACAAACACCACATGTACTTGCTATTAAAATGGAACTAACTACTGAGCATACATGCTCACAGAGGGAAGTAAAACTCAGTGGAAATCAGACACAGTGATGGGAGGGGAGGAGGGACAAAAACCTACCTAATGGGTACAGTGTACACTATTTGGGTAATGGGCATACTTATAGCCATGAGTCAAACATTACAAAAATGATCCATGTAACCACAAACATTTGTATCTCCTTAATATTTTGAAATAAAAAAAGAAAATTACAATTGAAGTAGTATTTTCAAATAAATTATGAAAATAAAAGAAAGAACTGAGGAACTCATAAATTCTTCACACCATTTGTACAGGGAAACCAGCACAAGGAAAAGATATAGATATAAGTGCTTCTTTCAGTTCACAGCTTATTTGAATCTTAACTACTTGCATGTTGTAACTCAATATTATACAACAGGCAAGTAGGAATGAAATATTGAGCAGAATAGCAGACTATCACAGGCTTTGTGGCTTTGTGTTCCATTCAATAGCTTACTGAGTTTTCCAGAAAATTGTAGCCAATAATTTAAGACAGAGTTATATAATAGATTTTTTTAAAGGAGTTCAAACCTAATTATTCCATCATGATATGTTGCAGAAACTATATTTCTCTAATTAATAATATTATAAATAATAACAATAGCATTATTATAGTAGAAAATGGGGTAATTACAATATAGTGATTAAATTGTGGAGACTGGAGCTAAACTGCACGGGTTTGAAATCTAACTTTACCACCTACTATCTATGCGACATTGGACAGATCACTTTATCTTTTCTAATGTCAGTTTTTTCTTCTGTCAAGTGGAAATAACTGTGACTGCCTTCTAAAGTTAATTTGAAGATTAGATGACATGTAGGAAGGCTTAGGTTAATATAGCAAAGATTATATTATTACACATCAATTATGGTTTTCCTTTTCCTTTGCATCAAGGACAGGGCAGATTCCTAGGCATAAGAGATAGGAAAGCTGAACTGCATGTAGCATCTCTGAGTCACTGACATGGTCCTGTCTTAAAATGGAATATCAGTTTTCACTTTCCCCATGGTTTAACCCCCTAAACCATGTACGTTACTAGTTTTCCTCTTCATGGTGGGATTTTTCAAGATGTACCAATAGAATACAACCTAACTTTAGGTACTATGTGTAGCACACATACACACACCTGGAGCTAATGGAAAACATCCTTGTTAACATGTATTTGTTAACATGTACCAATCCAAGAAAACATTTTATTTAGTGCAAAAGACATAGGTGTAAAACAGAAATGAATTCATTTTTTCAGAATTAAAAACTACAAATGCAACACATCTGTCAGTTACCAATCTCCCACATTATATTATCCTTTGCAGGTTTATTCATATTTTTGGTCTAAGGGCAAAAATTCTGGCCAATGTAGAGGAATAGTAAAACAAACTCATTTTTTTCCTCTTGACCCAGTTAGAATACATTTTTTGTCTTTGATTAAAAATAATTTATATATCTTGCTTATACAACTGCTGTTATTTGCAAAGAAGGTATGTTATAATACAAAATGGGAACAATGATTTTAGATATGAAATGTAATCAATCTACAAACAATATTAATTCTGCAGCCTCTATTTGTCAAAATCTGTGCTCAATGCTGTGGCCAGCACAGTTAAATTATAAGACATAATTTCCTCTTCTAAGAAGCTATCAGAATTCAGCCCACAGTATGTCTTCAGTGTTAGTGTAAATAGTTTTGGCCATTCATAAAACTGAAACTAAATTGAAAATGTATCATTTTAACTCAAGTGAAACAAAAGACAAACTGAATAAATAAATAGGCTCTTCTCTTCCAAGGATGCTGACCCTTTCACACTCCCATACAAAAGAGCCCAGGACATCTCATGGGCTAAGTTTGGGTTCCTAGGAATGTGAAAGGAACACATGAATTTATGCATATGCTAATGAATTTATGTATATGTATGTATACATGAGGATAATGGAGTAGCTAGTAGAGAAGGTAGTCTAAAAAAGGCATTGATGATTCTGCTTGTGTGGATGAAAATACCAATGGTTCCAAGCAGAGGAATACACTGCCATCTTAAACTTTCTGTGCAAAACATGTAACAGAGATATAGGTAATCAAAATGGAAATGCCTAGTGTCAAGCATGTGGTAAATCCAATAATGAATGGATGAATGAATGATAGAAAAAGTGTAAAAAAAAAATATTTGGCCCAAATATTTGTCACTCAAGAAGCAGAAGTTATCTGTAATAAAAATATATGAGTACCATGTGGCAAGCAATGATGCAGGGAATAACAACAACAATTAACATCTATCAAATGCTTCGATGTGCCAAGGATTTTACAAGCATAGTTTTATGTTACTCTCAGAACAATCTAATGAGTAGGTAGTAGTATTTCCATTGTATAGTTTAGAAAGCTGGGAACAATAAACAGCAAAGCTGGGGTGCACATCCACATCAGTCAGACTGCAGAGCTCATGCTGTTTAGCACCAGTCTCTTCTCTCTTAACAGAAGTTGAGATCTGACTGCTGTTATCATATATTGCTTCGCAGATTAGTGAGTATGACAATTTTTAATATTGTAGTATGGGATTTTAATTGGAAATTTTATCTTTCAACCAGGGCTCCCTTACACACCACAAGAGACTGAATTCAGATATACTAGGAAAATGAAGTAATTATATACATATTACACACAGATTCCTCCCAAGTAACAGGATCTCACTTGTCATACAAAGAGGTCAGGTATCCACATAGGATTAACAAGTTATTCTGGTAAAAGTCACTCACCACCTGAACGTAACATCAAACAACCTCTTCTACCAGGCTTATGAAAATCAGGCTTGTGACCTAATGGGAGTGCCAAAGCATAGGATTTCCAGGATTATGGGTCCCCCACCAGACCATAATGCAATCCCCCTTGGTTTATCAAGAGCACTGAATAACTATCATCAGACAGGATTTTTTGGTATTTGCATAGACAGACATGTTTCCTAATTTCAAGGCCATTTTTGAAAACATGGTTTGTAATAAAAAATAATTTCACAAAACTTTCCTATTTTGGCAAAGACCAAAAATAGCCTCCCCCCTTCCAGTGTACTCTCCACACTGCCCCCCGTAAATTCTAAAAGCACAGTTCTGATTACGGAGCTCCTCTGATAAAAAAGTCCAAATGGCTGTCCAACTGAGATTGGTTGTTAAGGTCTTTTACAATCTGCATCAAAGTTATTTTTCTAACTGTGTCTTCAAAAACAACTTTTATTTGCCCCAAACCAAGCCCTTTTCCAAACACTTCATATATTTTCAGATATCAGAGCCTTTGCTTCTGCCATTCCTTTAGCCTAGAATATCTTCTCCATTCTTATGGAGAATCCTGGTGGATTACAGGACATCCACCTGTCCAGTAATTTTACTTAGCCTTCAGAACTCAGTTAATTTTTAAATTCTCTACAAACTCTTCTGTTAAAAGTAACAATTTCAGTAAGAATTTCTTTCTGTTCCCTTTGAGTCCCATGGCTTGATGTGTATGCCTTTGTTTAATATTTATCATAATCTAACATTTGATAATTGCCTCTATCCCTATTTTTACCACTAGATTGTGACCTTATTGTGCACAAAAATAATGGTTTACTCATGTTGGTATCTTGTTTCCTAGCCCAGAAACTTTAGTGAACAAAGAGCAACCATTAATTAGTTGACTTTAAATAACTGGTGATCACTGTTTTTATTCACAAGTGTATAATTCTGAAGTCTATAAGATAAAAGTTTTCAGATTAAATTTGATTTCCAGTTGGTCTTATTTTGATGGAATTGCCCTTTTATTATATGAATAAACATGTAACACTCTCACATACATACACATTTATGCATATGTATGTATACATGAGGATAATGGAGTAGCTAGTAGGGAAGGTAGCCACTCGTTTGAGTGGCTCTTTCACCTTCCAATTAATTCTTTCCAGCCAACATTAGGATCTTATTTGTAATTTACTGAAAAGACACTGGAGGGTCAAAAGAAACATTCCAAATGCAATACTTTAGTGTGAGAAACACTGGCTTAAATAAAGAGAAGATAAATATACTTAACAGACATCCTGGCATTTAGACCAGTTAAGGAAAAATTTAATCAAGAGGCCAGGAGACAGCTCGATGACTCATGAATATTTAATATGAATTTCATTAAGTCTAACAATGTTAAGAGATGCTGTCATACTTGAGGCATACCTTTGGAAATAGTCTATAATGTCAAAATGCCAACTGCCTGATAACTTTCCTCAATGTAAATCATCTATTTGAACATTAATTCATATTATAGCAGAATTAGGAATCATTGGTAGAGCCAAGTAAAGTATCTAGTAAATGTAATCTGTTCCTTGGTTTGAATATCCATTTTCCCAGGAATGAATTATTGAATATAAACAAATAGGGAATAATATTTTGGGACTAATCATGTGATTGTCCTAATAGCAGCAAAGAGCTCAAGACATGCCCCTAATTTTCCTAAAGGCCTTAATCTGGAGGTTGGGCAATAGGAAAGGACAGAGGGGAAGAATGTGTTTCACTCAGCTGTCATTGCACCAAATGTGAATCCAGTCAATGGTTTGGTTTCCTTTTCTTTTTGCTTCTTGTGGCTGGACATTCAGTAGTGATTGAAGTCAGATGTGAGACACCATATACAGCTTTTATGTTCATGACCTTTAAACTGATTTCTTCTTGCTTTTCATTTACTATATTTTCATCATGATTTAAAAACCCTCCATCTCAGTCATACTAAGATTTCTGAACCACAATCCCTTCAAATCTTCATTCTGCTGTATCTTAAATACCTCCCATAGGCTAACATCGGTCTGATGCTGAAGTGTTGGAAGCAAGAGTGATGTGGCTGTAACAGGTGTCACCCCATCATCAGGGGTTATTTGGCTTGTCATTCAAGTGACCCCTTCTTCATTCACTCTTCAACATGCTTCCTTCAAAGCCAGATAGATGATTGGTGTAAGAGGATGATCCACCCAGAGAGAGGACAGCCAGGTTTTGGTAGAGGGTATGATGAATGAGGGAAACGTGGTGAGTAAGGGAGATTAGTTAGGAAATGAAAGACTTGGTACCCGAGTTATGTCTTTGTGTTTTCCTGGTTTGAGGATTACCCTCAAGATATTTTGTATTTGTTTTGTTCTTTCTGATGTTTAGACCCTAACACTGGATTCCATCCTAACACCCATCTGTACTGAATCAATAGCAGGTTTTAGATGCTTTATCTAATAGTAAAGAAAGCCAAAGTTCTTTGACTAAAGTTACAAAGTGCTTTGTGATAAAGAATTGTAGCAACAGGGACTATTTAAAATAGTTAGAGTATGTTAATAATGATAATAATGACAATAAAGCAGTTTTTCTTTATTCTTTACAATATTAAGGATAACCAAGTAGTAGTGAACAACAGGAGTGAGAGGGGAATCTACTCTGGTCATTGATGTATTTATAAGCAAGATACTTTCCTGGTGTCTCTCACTTCTTCCAACTCTGATGATGATGACTTTATTGATTAAACCCTCTTGCTTGAAAGTAATATAAAACCAATCAAACTAACATAAGCTGAAAAAGAAATTTTTGGAAGTGCACAGAGCATCTCAACTGGGCTTCATGAAGAGAATCACTGCCTGGAGTACTGTGGGAGACAAGGACGTACTCTGAGGCATCATTCTCAGGCTCCTCACTCCTGACCTGCTTCTATCCTCACACATGGATCACCCTGTTTCTCAGTCTCAATGTGACAAAATGGCTGCTGTTCACAGATCTGAAGTTTTACATGTTCTAGTCACCCTGAAGGAAGCTAATCTCTCTCTCTCTCTCCCTCCCTCCCTCCATCCCACCCTTCCTCCCTCCCTCTTCTTTCCTTTGTTCCCTAATTGCCACAATTACCAAGAAAGGGACCAAACTCGTCCAAACAAGTCCTGATATAATATGTCTTAAATCACATCTTTCAAGATAACACTGCATTCCTAGGAATAAGATGACATTTAAACGTATGTGAACAACAAACTGTTTATCAAATTGTGTCCTGATTTGACACATTCATGTCCTTCAAGTATCCCACAGGGTTACCTGCAAAACAGTGTTCCTGGAATTTTGAGATAGTTTACTCATCTGGGAGAAGCTGTTTGAAATCTGTGAGTGGGAAATATTTTAGAAAGAAACAAAAGGAACTCTTACTTATAGGACCGTGTTGTTATTTATATCTTTAGAAACAGCAGTGTGACCTCTTGACAACAGTTTCTTTCTGCCCTGGGAGAGCGTTACTTCTATCCTAGAGGTAGAGGATGAGTTAAACTCCCTTTGACAATTGCTTCACTTTCATAATTACAATACAACTTATTTAACACTAATTAAGTAGGTTTCGTTCTTAAATGTGTATTATAAGTAACTTATTACCACAATGACATTCTCTTAATTTAAAGTGAAAATTCAAAATTAAATATTCTTCCCTTGGGAAAAAAATTGGGGTAACCCCAGCTGAAAATACAGTTGGTGACTGTAAATTCACATCATGAATTCATTTGGGCTCCTTTTGAAATAAGTATTAACATCAAAAAGAAAAGAAAAAACTGCCCTGCGGCCTCAATGAGACTTATAATTTAATGTGATTTTAAGCATTTTTCCTCTAGAGATGCTAAAATCTTTAATCCCCAAATTGTAAAATATTATTAGTGGTAAGTATATGTTACATATCTTAACATTTCTCTGAGTGTGGTAGTCCATTTTTAGATTAGGAAACAAAAACTAGGGAATAATGTAGTCTACTTCCATTTTCTCTGTTTTGCCAGAAAACTGTAGACACTTCAATGCAGAGTTTAGTGTTTAACCTCCTTGCTTAAGGAGACTCTTTCCAATGACAGGCAGCCTCAGTTCATTGTGAATTCACTGAGCTCCAGCATGTCTGGTTACCTCTGTGCTGAGTGTCAGAGCTCTTGGATCCTGAGCTGAAGGTGACCAAATGTATATTAGAAGAAGAGACTGCAGTATTTTAACTAAATCTGACTCAAGTAATGACTTACTGCTTGACAAGGAGATTGTTGAAATGCTTCCTATTCCATCTATCTCCTGACACTGTTGTATATGGTTTTTCCCTAAGCACTTTGCTGACTTACTAGGAGAATGTCAAATTCATATTGATGTCATTACCACCTGAGATAATTGTACCTATAAAGAAAATAGACAAAACTAGGCAGTGGAAAAATCTCTGGTAGTATTAGGCTGAAGAGTCTGCATTAGCATCTGTTTCAAGTTGACATATTGGGAACTGAATTTGTTTGGTTAAATATATCTAGAAAGTTATATTTCATACCAAAGGTGCACACACCATTCACAGCTTATTATGTAACTCATTGCTTCATAAAAATGACTTAAATTTTTATCCATATCTAGATTATCTCCATTTTTTAATTAAGGAATCTCTAACACAGATGTCAGGGATGTATAGGTACAGCAAAGCCAAGATCAGCATACAATTGACATGGGTGCCTAACACTTTACCATGAGCTCTATGCTTTCATACAAAGGGAAAGGACAATTTATGACACATAAAGATATGAAGAGCAGTTCCATTTATATTTCACATGCAATACTGGGACCATGACATCAGAAGATATAACCAATGTTATCTGATCTAGCCATACATGATTGAGAAAGATTCAGCCCAAACTAAAATTAGATGTCTTAGTCAATGTTTTCCAAAATTTTCAGTTATGAGACCTCTTTTTAAACTAAAAAAAAAAAAAATTTCCATGAAAATTTTTAATTTTAGTTTTAGTTTCCCCCTTCATTTAAAAAATTATATATTAGTATCTAGACAGCAATCAACATGATGACTGGTACAGTATCTCACATATCAATATTAACATTGAATGTAAACAGTCTAAATGACTCATTTAAAAGATACAGATTTGCAGAATGGATAAAAAACGCAGCTCAAATATATGCTCTCTACAAGAAACCCACTTAACTAGTAAAGATTCTCACTGATTCAAGGTAAAGGGATGGAAAAAAGTATTTCGCACAAATGGAAACCAAAAGCGAATAGGAATAGTTATTCTTATATCAGATAAAATAACAACAGTAAAAAAAAAAAGACAAAGAGGGTCATTAAATAACTCACCGAGAATCTATAATATATACATATATATATATATATATATATATATATATATATATATATGTACCTAACACAGGAGATTCCAAATTCATAAAAAAAAAATAGTACTAGGCTTAAAGAAGGAAATAAACAGCAACATCATAAAAGCCAAGGACTTCATCACTCCACTGACAGAATTAAATCATAAAAGCAGAAAATCAACAAAGAAACATTGTATTTAAACAGTACTCTAGAGCAAATAGACCTAACAGACATTTACAGAACATCTTAGCTCAAAACTACAAAATATACATTCTTTTCATTAGCGCATGGAACATTTTCAAAAATAGGTCATATGGTAGACTACAAAATAAGTCTCAGCAAATTTTAAAAAGTCAATATTATACCATGTATCTTCCAAGATCACAGTGTAATAAAACCAGAAATCAATTCCAAGAAGAACTCTTAAAACTACACAAACACATGAAAATTAAACAACCTGCTGAATGACCCTTGGGTCAATGACACAGTCAAGATGGACATGAAAGGATTTTTCAAACTGAACAGCAAAAGTGACACAAGCTACCAAAATCTCTGACATACAGAAAAAGCAGTGCTAAAAGGTGAGTTGATAGCACTAAATGCCTACATCAAAAATAAAGATCACAAATTAACAACATAATGTCACACCTCAAGGAACTAGAAAAAGAAGGAAAAGTCAAATCTAAAACCAGCAGAAGAAAAGAAATAACAAAGATCAGAGTAGAACTAAATGTAATTGAAACCAAAAAAAAAGAAAATACAAGGGATCAATGAAACAAAAAATTGGTTCCTTGAAACGATAAACAAAACTGATAGACCATTAGCTAAATTAATCAGGAATAGAAAAGAAACTATTCAAAAGATTTATATTTAGCATATATGTATTAAGTGCATATTATGTGATGGGCATGATGCTGAATAAACATAGTCTTTGCTTTCAAGAGGTTTGTAGAATAAAACATTACTTAAGCGTAATGAAGTTGCATTTTAGTAATCACAACAGCATTTGTATAGACTTTACCACGTAGGTTCATAGGTGTGTATTTACTCTGTCTAAAAACCATGATTGACACACACCATTGGCAGATTCTCGCATGAACCGCTGTCCCACACCATCTACATCTACCCACATTCTGTAGCCGACTGATTCAGAACCACTGGCAAGCCTCCTCCTTTCTCCCAGGAGAGGCAACTCTATCTCCTTTTCAGAGACAATGTAATAGAGTGTTGATAAAAGAAGTTTTAGATCCTGGATTTAATATTTACCAACTATATGACCTTAGGTAAGTTACCTAACATTTCTGTGCTTCTATTTCTCCTTTTAAAGTAGAGATAATAATAGTATCTATGTCATGGGTTGTTGTGAGAATTAGGAAAGTTAGTGCATACATAGCACTTAGAAATGATGATTGTTAGCATTACTATTATTAATACATATTACTATTATTATTACTACTATTCAGTGTTGTCAAAGTAGGTACTGCATGAGTACCTTCTTTGAGTCCAGCACTGACCAAAATCACAGCCAACCAGTCAGTCATGCATGAGAGTGTGTCAAGATTTGCCTAAGCTGATTAAAACTTACATTTAGAAAACATTCTAAACTTCATTTCCTTTTGAGAGGGCATAGATGATTCAGGACTGCTCATTGTTTGCTAAGCTGATACGCTCATCCTTGTTTAATGCTCTATTGATCAGGAATGTGTGTAGGCACTCTGCTTGGGACGCCTTCTTGGAGGATGTCTAGTATTGATGTCTGATCGCCAAGGAAACTCTGTGGGTTATTTCTTTTCTTCATAGGAGCTGCCTAATAGCATCAGGCCATTGATCCATTTACTGTATTTGGCCCCCTGGCAATCACTAATGCTAGGAAGACCATGTAATGAAGTATTCGGCTTAGAGGGTTGGAAAAAAAATACTGTGTTTGGCTGAGGGAGGCAGGAAGTGTGGAGTAGCTTTTAGACATCTCTTTTCTGCCTTTATACTAAGCTCTATAGATTGACCTTGTGTACATTATAATTTATCATTTATTCTTCCTTTAGTTTTGAGTGCCCTTAAATATGTGCTTTCTTATTTGTTTAGTAATTTAAAATCCATTTTCAGTGGATTATATGGAAGGTAATAAGGTTATGTTTCTTATTCTCGCTAAAGTGAGAGGAATAGAAAAGAGTCATATTTTAGTTTAGAGATAAGAATAATTTTCTTAAGAAATATTCTTACTTCTTATTCTGTCTATAGGCAGAAATGTCACTCAAAGAAGATGCAAATTTTCCTTTATGACACCATTATTTACAGGGAAAAGATTTTCTATTGTTCTTCTAAATTAAAATGTGGTGTAATGTAGAAAGTGTGGCTTTTGCTTTTGGTAGCCTGAAGTTTTATTTTTATTTTTAAAACGGAATCTCTAGATAAAGTATGCAATGAGGCCTCCATCTATTCAAAGATATACATAATACGGGATCTACTTGGAAGATGGTGGCTGTTCATACTGAATCACTTCAATCCTGTGGTCCCTCTGGCATAATGGGAGGTTTGAATGTTATTTGAATGTCACATTGGGCTTAAATGTTGTTTGACCTGAAGTTTGTTCTTGTATTCTGCCTCTAACTATAGGGAGTTGAGGAAGTTATTTATCTCTAGAGTCATTTTCCTCTTATATTAAGATGGGTATTATAATTATTTTTACAATATGACACAGAGTTGTTTTGAGGAGTAAATGAATTAATGTATGTGGAAGGACTTTGGTAAACTATTAATATAAAGCATTACATAAATGTTAACTCTAATTTCTCTGGCATTTAGCTTCCTAGACCATGGCTCCTTTATACTTGCCAACTCACAAATTTCTCTTAGCCAAGAACACCTAAGCAAGCATAGTGTGGTAGAAGATGTCCTGCCAGCAGGCCTTTGTGATAACAGGAAGGAGAGCTGTAATGGCTTCTATCAAGAAGGTCCCTGGGGTAAGCCTGCATCTCATGATGTCAGGAAAGTAGAAAAGGCAATTTTTGCAACTCTACACTTCCACCTTGGCAACTCTTTCCCTTTAAACATACATACACATAAACAAACATGCAAACATATATACCTATAGATACATGTACAAAACATACATGCACACATACATACTTGCATATATAGTAGATACATATGCACACATATGCCCAAATATACAAACGCCAATACACACACAAACATGCATATACACATTCACACATAAATCTCATATACACATACACATATGCACATATTCACTCATATACACACATATATGCACACACATACACACACAGTGCTGCCAGGATATCAGGAATGGGAAAGGGTGAGTCTCCATTCTGATTTCTCATTAGTCTAATAACAAGAGGTGGGAATAGAGAGACTTTGCTTGGGTAATTTTCTCACCATTACAAACTAAAGAAAATTAAAGCTAGAAGTGCAATGGTGGATTTGAGGACTCAGTGTTAGGACATTTTACCATTTCTTCTTTCAGTAGCTTTGGAAACAAAAGGAATTCAGAGTCCTTTGTATTTGAGAGCCACTTTATGCTCAGGTGGGCAATTTGGAAAGCTGTGCTGTGCAGTGTATGAGGAGCACACCAGTATGTTCGGAAGACAGAAAGGTTTAGATAAAAGAAGCTGAGGACCAGGGCAAGGTGGCTGACTAGAGACATCATATACTGATTGTCCTGGAGGGAAGGAAGGGTTTCAGATAAAGGAGAGAGGAGAAAGGTCACAGCTGAGGTGTAGGAAAGAGAAAGAAGTACTGGAGCCGGCTGGAGACCTCATGGAGGAAAATTACGAGGCAGAGAAAGAAGTGGAAAAAGGATGTTGGCAAGGATCAAACCCAGAGAGGCTCAAAGCCCAGTGAAGTGGAAAGGGGGGATCCCTTCATCCTTCCCACACCCCTTTGGTGATCAGTGGGCTACCAAGGTACTTAAAAGCTTTCCACCCCCAAGAGACCAAGCACTGTGGCAACCACAGAATTGCAGGGAGTACTTGCATGATGTCAGAGCTTGGACATTCCATGTGGGGTTCCCCTCCAAGGAGAGTGACCCAAGAGGCCAGACAGTCAGCTTTCTTCCATTCAGACCCTTATCCTCCCCTGTCCCTCCCCAACCTACTGCAACCAGGAGAGCAGTTTCAGCCAAGAATTTGGTGAGCAGTTGCCTCTCCCCAGCTGGCACGTCCTCCAGTCTGAGTTTTCCGCAGAGAGTGGGGCCCATGCCTTTCCCCTGGAGGTCCTGCAGTGGACACAGGGTGACCGATCTGGGAGCTCCCTGCCTGCCAGCATTTCCCAGAGATGCATGCCAGTGCCTCAGATGTGCAAGTTGAATCCTGCACTCCCAGGACTCGAGTGAGTTGCTGGGGGACACAGGGAGATTTGGGAGCTGGACTCCTGAGGTGAGGGAGCCCAAATGGGTGGAATGGATGGGAAGATACTGTGGGGATCAGAGATGCAGCGATCTGGGGGAGTGTCCATTGTACCCACAGGAAAACTGCTCTGTCATACTAGGATGGGTCTTCTGGTGGGGAAGATCCCAGCCCGTGGTGCCATAGCAAGCGATTGCATCCTGTTCAGGCACCTGTTTGTCACCAGACACCAGGGTAACACAAGAGGGGCAGAGCTAACAGGCTCCCTCAAGCCCTTTTTAAGAACAGGAATTCCATTTATGAAGTCAAAGCCCTCATGAACTAATCACCTCCTAAATACCCCACCTCTTAATACTATCACATTGAGGATTAAGTTTCAACATATGAATTTTGGAAGGACACATATGTTCAAACCATTGCAGTAGTGGATAAGAGCCAGGGTGTAAAATTGTTTGGGATATATAAAGAAGTGTTTCTAAAGCTCTATCCGGATACCTGCATTAGAATTAGATTGCTAGCTATTTCCAATGGTACCTTTTGGTTCTCACTCTGGAGCTCCTGGTTCAGTATTTTTGGAAGTCATCCCTCTAATCTTGATTTTTATCCATCACCTTGGTGATTCTTGTCTACACTGATCAATCTCTTAATTCAGGCTAAGTAACAAATGTGTGCCTTTAGTTCCTGGGGAACATGTCACTGTAGCAGAGTTCCATCCCAGATATGATTGTAGTCAGTGTCTACACGGTGCTGTTCGTGTTCCTTGCCACACACAAGACGAGCACGCTGCCATGCGGAGCTGGGAAGACTGAGCAGGGGCTTTTCTTGGTGATTTCACAGTGATGCAGAGGAGGCAAAATGGGAAGTAGGTGTCTTAAGAGAGTAATTGGGAGTGTCGAAAAAGAACTTAATTTTTCTCTCTGATAATTTTCAAGCAGGTAAAGGTGGGGGTGTAGCTTTTTCGAGGGAAAGTTTAAGCTTGAGCTAACTAAGCTGCAGCAAGCAAATGGGAACTCTGATGAACATTTATTTTTAATCCCTTGAGAAATGTAAATGTTCTCTTTAAAATAACATCAAGAAGACTAAAGTTAAATTTAGCAGTAATTAATAAGAACGGTGGGAAATTAATCAAAAAGTTACCAGGCTAGACCTAAGTATTCTGTGTTTTTAACGCTTGTTTTAATTTGTGTGCATCCTTAAATGTGTGATGAAATATCTATTTTAGAATTTGATTATTTATGTTTTATTTTAATAACTAATAAATAATTACAAGTGTTAATCTCCAAACATGAATTAGAAAAAGAAAAGATAAGGTGAATGAACCATGTGTTTTCAGCTCTATACCAACCTAGGTCAGATCCACGTCAGAAGAGACTCAGTTATAAAACAGATAATTAGTTATAGAGAAGAGGGAAAACTAGTTCATTCATCATAAGGTCAAGGAACAGCAAAAATAGCAAAGATAATACTGTATTTGACTTTAATCCCCAAGGAATCCTCAGGGTTAAATCACAGCAATAAAGACTATCATAGCACTTTTAATAAACAGATGAATTAGATGCATCTGTGCAGTGTTTGACCTTTAATGATGAGCCATAAACAGCTACAACAAAGGGATTGGTTGCAACCCCCAAATTTAAGTCATTAAAGCCTCAAAATGCAGCCCTGTCATTGGAAGATTGACCAGCTACTAGCAAATAAGAGTGTGTCAGTCAAAAATATCTTGATAGACGACTGTATATTAAAATAAGAGAAGCAAGCAGGGAGGAATTAGGTGCTATGTATCCAAGCACTGAAGAAATGAAAAATTCAAAACAAAGCATAATCACGAATGCAAAGATGAGATAACAGAGAAAGAGAGAGAGTGGTCTCTAGGCTCTTCACCCCCCACAAAGCTCTCTTAAATTTGTGCTTAAAAATGGCAAACTGAATTTATAGAATGTTATTACTTGAAAGATCAGCCTTACTGAATGCACACACTTTGCTCCATCCTCTTATAAATCACAGAAAATGTACACACGTCATTCTAACTACTAATGAAAGCTACATAAAACCTTTCTGTAGTCAAGTAAAATCTAAACAAAAAAATGACAAATCACCAACTGCCTTGATGTTTCCCATATTTCTGGATAAAAAATGGAAAACGTATTTCTTATTAAATGTTTGCTTCACCTTTTGTGGTGGCAGCAGAAGACAGGGATAGGGTTATTAACTCAGGGAGATCCGCTGGCTAGAGAATAAATTCTCATCCCACTTCTCTCTTTACAAGCTGCGTAAACTTAGGCAACACATTATTTTGTGGTCTGAATCTTCTTCCAATCTCGATGGTTTCTCCTTTCTGTCTCACAAGAATTCTGCTAACACATGATCATGAATTAGCTATTTTTAAAAAGTTAAAACACCATACAATGGCATGTCTAACATGCAGAACAAACAGAAACTGAGAAGTTAGACAACCTGAAACCCCTGTCCCCGACTGAGCTATAAGCAAAGCTGCCTGCTCAGAATCCATTGGTCACCCAGCAGAGGGCTGTCCACAGGTGCCCCAAGGTGAAGTTTTGCTGAGCCTCACCTGAACTCTTTTCATCATCTTAGGTCAGTCATTTGCTCCTGAGAAAGGAGAAGGTGAGATCCTTGATATTCAGAGGGAGGACATGGAGAACAATGGTATAGAAGGTTAAGTTTCTGTGCTCGTGTGTGGACGTCACTGGGGCAGTTATAAAAACCCGCTTTCATAATAACCTCAATTTCCTGTGAACTGTAGGCCAGAAATAAAGAAGGTCACTTGAACAGTGATGGTGTTTGTTTTTAGTAAGTAGCAAAAATTAAGAAGAGAGAAATCAGTTGGTAGACAGAATATTCAATGTCCAGATAAGTCTTTAGGTTAAGGGAGGGTGAGAATGGGAGTTTTCCCAGAATATCAAGCATGAGATATATGCACAAAAGTTCAGTTTAGTTAAAGTGAAGGGTTTAACAATAAGCTCTGTCATGGCACCTAGCCAGGGCCCTGGATAATAGAGAGCTGAGTGCCTTCCGCAAATGGCAGGCTGTTCTCACTCAGCAAATAGAGCAGAAGACTTAAAACTGAGAGACAAAATTAATGAGTGTTAAAGTGCTGCTTTGTAAGAGCTCTTAGTTCTCATTTTGTCCTGGGTGAAGGTTCAACTCTAAGGCAGAAATGGAGATAGACCATCCAACCAATTCAATTACCAAACATTGGAAAGGTCAAAATAATGTAAATGGCTGGTTCGGGTAAGTGAATGAAAAATCAAGAACATGATTCTGCAACCTGTAAAGGAAGAAGCAAACAGGCAATTCTAAAAGAAAATCCAAGACGGGGACCCTAGGCCATCCTGAAGCACGAACAGATGGCACTGTTTCATGTCCCCATGTGAGCTCAGATTGATGGACTCTCTGAATATATTTCCATCTCTGTAGGAGAAAGGGCTTTCTTAACCACAGTAACAGAGTATCTGCACCATTGAGACAGGCCTGGTTATATGTGTTAAAATAAATTAAAGTAGAGACTAGGCCTGAAGAATCCCTTAGCAGAGAAAGTCAGTTAGGCCCCATAAGTGACTGTAACATTTCTTGATTTGCAAATATAAGTGAAACTTAACTTAAGCCTATTTCTTGTAAATGCTCATGTTAAAAAGAAAAAAGACCTTAAGCTCAATCAATCAGAAGTGACGAACAAGCTTATAAAAAATTATAGGGAATTTCCAGCAGGACAGACCAACTTCATCACTGTATCAAATCAAATATTTTCTTTTTATTACCATCACATTCACTCTATAAAAGCCTGTGCCTTATGCTTCAGCAGAGCCTTTGGACCACTTCTAGTTTGGAGCTTCCCAATTCATGAATTGTTGTTTGTGCAAATAAACTGTTTAAATTTGTGTTTGTGCCTCAGATTACCTTTTAACATATGAAAGACACTTTCTGTAGGTCCTGAGGTCCTCAATAGTAGAAAACCATCACACAGACTCATAGGAGTCCAGGGCTGAAAAGCAGGTTGTAGAACTTTAGTCCTGGCTCCTCGACACAGTTGGTAGATCACACGATCACTCTCTTTGCCTCCACTCTCTTTTCTCCATTTAGAACTGAAACTGTGCTATCTTGCTCTTATATACCTCCGAGGGAATCTAGCCCACTAACTGGTGCTCATTAAGTGCTTGTTAATTGATTATAGCCTTACTTGACAGGCACATGTGGGGCGCATCTTTCCGCTGGAAAGGCATGATTGGCATCTAATCATCAAGCTTTGCCCCAAGGGTAAGTATAATGCATATGTGTTTCCCCAGACCACGGTAACAGAATAACATCTCCCCAGCTTGGTCCTCATCACATTGCTCTGCCAGGCTTAGGAAGTGCTCTGGGCAGGTTTCATGTGTTCTCTTTAACAAGGTTATCCTGATCACCAGTGACATCTTTCTCTTCCTGGACTCTTGGCAACGGCCAGGTAGATCTCCAGGTCACAGGTTGCTTCCCGCTAGCTCTTCCTTTTTCCCTTCTTTTACTGTTTTAAGAAGATTATTTATTCTTCACTTGTTTTCTCCCCATAATTTCTTTGTCTTTTTTTAATCTATATAAATTTATGAGATACAAGTGTAATTCTGTTATATGCATATATTCTATGATTAGGTGTCAGCACCCTTCTCTGGAAGTGACTTTAGGAGCCCTTGGCTCATAGGCTGCTGCCCCTCAAGGTGGCTGGTTTTATTCTGATCCTCTTCCCCATCATTTCTGTTCACTCTCATTTCTCTGTTCTGTTATCTTGAAGAAGTGGAGCAAAAACAATTCCTCCTCTCTAGGCTCCAGATCCAATTGTCAGAGGGAGAAAGCCAGGACACAGGACAACTGGACAAGGACGTATCTGTTCACACTACCTTCTCACTAGGCTTAAGGTGAGGAAGGCGGCACCCCCTACACGCCCAGCAACTCCCCCATCCACCTGTCCCCTGGGGCGGAGGTGGGACTTGCAGCATCATAGCAGATCTGCCACAGACACAGCTCCACACACCTTCCTTTTCTTCATTCTGCCAAGCTTATAATTGATCTAGCTGAGAACTCGAAGTAGTGGAATAGGTGTGAACATACCGTCTAGCTTTGGAAATTCTCAGCTATTGTATTTCTTGGTTAAAACTATTTTTACCATCCTGTTACATAGGCAATGATAATATTATATTACTACATTATGTGATGTTCTTCATTGTGTCTACGTTAAAGATATTGCTGAGGAAGACGTATATTATATTGAACATGATGAGTACCCTTGGGATACATTCTTTCTAGTGTTATGATTAGAATAACTATTTTTCTGTAGCACTTGGTTTGATTTTATCTTGACACTGTGAATCGTGTAGCTAATCATACTTTTCTTTCTGTGTACAATTCAGAGCCTAATTTATATCTTACAGATAGCAAGTGCATAGGACTCTATGTGGTGAAATTTTGTATAACCTCATACCTGGCACTAGTTTCTTTTAATTCCTGCCTTTCTTTGATTTTTCTATTTGAGTTCTGAAAGGCAATATCATATATTGTTCAGAGCTAAATCTTTGGAGTAGGATACATGCGGGTTTATATTCTGGCTTCACCGTTGCTGTGTGATCTTTTCATTTCCTCTCTAAACCTCATTTCCCTTATCCTTAAAATTATTTTAAAAATAGTACCTGATTCTGAGGATTATTATGAGTACATATAAAGCATGTATCACGGTGACTAGCATATAGTGACTTCAAGAACTAGAAGCTACTATGACTATTATGTATATTTATTTTAGCTTTCTATTCTTTATAGATTTGAAAGTTTCCCTAAATTCCTTCTAGAAGTAAGTGCAAAGTAAAATAAAATATTTACATTTGCATAGCACTTGTGTTGTGCAGATCACTTTAATACTTTATTTCTTCATACTGACAGAAAAGTTATCCCTCATTTCTAGGCACAATAGCTCACTTAGAGAGGTTAAGTGGTTTTCCCAGGATCACACAACTTGTGAGCAAGATGTGGCCCCATGTCCTCTGATTCCAAGTCTGGGGAGCGTTTCACTGGGTCACACGCCTTTGCTGTGACTCACATTGCCAAATTTCCTTACTTTAGTCTTCTGCAACTGCGTGAATCACAGTTTTAGTAACAATCACCAGTTTCAGCAACATGAGCACCATTTCTAAATGTCAATCATTCCCTATTAAACACTATATAGCATCAGAATCTCAAAGTAGATTGAACAAATTCTGCTGAACTGTATTCTTGCTCAGTCACATCTTTTATAGGCTTTTGGCTATTTTCAATAAGAAATTAGCATCTTTTCTCCTTTCCCAAGCACACTCCTCACCAACTCATCCTCCTCTCCTCTTCTCGTAGCTAGATACCAAGTTGTCTACCCTTCCCCTTAGTCTCCACGTGTGATATGTCACCAACCCAATCAGTCTTTACTCAACTGCCTTCCAGTCCTCTCCTCTGCTCCTTATCCCTCACATCTGGAATTTTCTAACAGCCTTCTGTGTGATCTGCCTCTCTCTCCTTCACCTGCCCAGCCAACCCCATCCTGCATATCATAGCCAAATGAAGGATAGGATGCATTTATCTTCTTTTCTTAGGGTTTCATTCATCACATAGCCTTTATAGTTCTCTGTTAGCTTCCTTTTCAGTTTTAATATTCTCAGTCTGTCCTTAGGACCTATGTGATATACCTCCTTAGTATCAATGACATTAAATATTTCCTGAGCCTTGTGCTTCCTGAAAACAGGGATGGTGAAGAAACCCCCCTCATCCTTTTGTATTTTGACTAACAGCAAGACCTCCCTGTCCTTGCATCTTCTAAAATAAGACCCACCCCTACCCTTCCTCAATGACTGTAGGTTTTTTCTCTCATCTTTGAGACATACATCATTAATGAACATTCTCCCTATTGCAGTAGTGGGAATAATATCCTCTCCTTATTTGACTGGTATATTTTGTCTTTCACACCATCAAACCCATTTTCTACTCCTATCCAACAGGAAGCCTCCACTTTAGACAAGACAGCCTTGTCTCTATAAACCCATCAACTTTGTCCCTCTTTTTTCACCTTTGTACACGTGGTCCCTGACCCTTCATTGAAATCCTGGCCCTCCTCCTCCATGCCTGTGAAAATTGTGCTTATTCTGCATCATCCTCATATCTCCGTTCAAACCTCACCTCTTTCATGAAATCATTCCTACTTAGATTGTCAGCTTTTGTTGATCTCCCCTCTAAACTCCTGCAGTTCCATGGTTCATCTCTCCATGTCTATCAAGTTGTTATAAATGTGCTGGTGTGCTGAGATAAGCATTTCAAAAAAATTTTTGAGTTCTTTGTCTCTTCCCATTCTTTTTCTTCTTTTATGCCTCCTTCCCCTACTCTCAAGTTTTCCTCAGGGACAAGCACAGGAGTTGGCAGTTAATCAGTATGCCATAGATATTTGCAATTAATTCCCATCTGGGCTTTTCTCTACAAAAACAAAACCTGACATTGTTTCTATTACTTACCTAATGAAATAAAAATAAGAGGGAATCAGATAATATTGCTGGTTATATGGCATTAAAGGTTTGCTTTTAGATATGAAATATATTTGGTGACACATTAATTATTATAACTGAACTAATTTTAATTGTTTGCTTTATCATAGTTTTGTTGTTGTTTGCTTAAGGGTTTATTCTGGCTCCATAATAGGAGTTTCAGAATAATTTCTTTGATTAGAATGCTTCGGTATAAATTCATCAAGACAAAGTAATCATATTATAACCTCCCTGCTAGATGGTCTCTGGTTTGGAGGGATAAAGTGGGCAATCTTTCATGTGGCAAATATCTTTAAAAGTTTTATTTAACCTAGTTCTCTGAATTTGGCCCCTGGAATCTACAGTCAGGGAGTGCTTTGTGAATCATCCTTCATAAATAGTTTCTGAGGCTTATAAACAAGTCAGACATTAAGGTCACACAAAATAGAAGGCCACACTAAGCTATCCTAGCAGTGAAGGTGATAGACAGGCAACACGCAACAGAAGCAATTGATATATGCAAGCAAGAGTGACCATAAAATGTATCCCAACCCCAAATGCACAAGGGGAAGCCACCTAGCCTAACTTTAAAGATTTAATCTTTTTTCAATTATGTGCTCACGAATACACATACACACACTTGCTGTCTTCTTCAAAAATGTTCCATGAATATTTGCCCAAGATATAACATCAAAATTAGGTCTTATACTCTCAGAATAAAAAGTCTAATTGTATTACCATTACTTGTTTGTGTATTCATAATTAAAACTACATGTGATCTGAGTTCAGAGATTCATTCTCCTCTTTCCCCAGTTATTGCCTCCCAGTTGTCATCATCATGATCATCATTATTTCCCTACATTTGTGGTGACCTGTAGCATCCACTCACAGTGCTCCACCCTACGTCCAAATGTGAATCAGTGGAACTAACTGAACCTGGAACACACAAGACCCTTTATGTATCTGCGCAACTTTGTCAGATCTTTGGAGGTAAGACTCGCAGGAAAGAAAAATATATAATTCTTGCTTGTACCTTGGGTTTCATACATATGCAAACAACAAACTTACCTGCACCTGTAAACCACCGGCACAGTTTCATTTAGGGCAGGCAACACTTTGCATCTCTGTCATTCTTTCCTTCCTCCTACTTATCACTTCAGACGTGTAACCAGTTTATCAAGAAGCCTCAGCAATTACCTCATGTGATGGTTAACTTTGTGTATTGACTTGGCTGCACTGTGATGCTCAGTTTGATCATACACTAGTTCCACTGTTACTGTGAAGATATATTTTAGATGTGATACCCACACACACAGAGACTTGGATGAGAGAAGTTATGGTCTTTATATACTCACCCCTTTCTTTCTCTCTTTAAATTTCAACCCTCCCTTCAGATTCCAGGGTCTTTACTTTGCCCACTGACAACCAGGCCAGCCTGTGGGAAGAGAAGATTGGTACTTGGAAGGGTACGTTGGCTGGTTTCAATATTTATGGCCTCTGTTGGAGTTTTGGCTTCCACATAAATACTGTGTATGGTTTTCCTGGGATCATGTTAAACCTCACCCTGGCCTCTATCCACTTCTGAAAATCCTCCCTAGAGAGAGCAGCACGACCACCTCCAGCTCCAACATTGTCACCCTCCTCAATGCTTCTCCTGGCTGGATAATTCCCTCACTCAGCTCTACAGCAATTAGGGCAGCTTCAAGGTCACTATCTCTCCACAACCTCTCAGTTCCTTTGTTTGGATCCTAGAGTCAATGGACTCTTCTGTCACATATTCTCAGTGGGAGACCAGAGAACTGGAATGGGTGGAGTTTGACTCCATTTTCTTTCCAGAAACATTACTCCGGAGTCCCTTAAAGCCAGTGGGACTCCAGGAGGTCTTTCACCTTCAGAAATGTCCAATCGAGAGTGAGCCCAGTGTCTTGGTCAGTTATACCCCAAAACTCCAGGGAACACTTAACAAGTTCCTCTTCCCCACAGCAGGGAAGAGGAACAGCAACCGCAAAGTGTTGTACTGCTGAATATCTGCACTGTGAGCAAAATGCCTAGAGTTGTGGACTTGAGTCCACACGAGCTGCTTGACCACATTGCAGACCTGCTCCAGGAGACTCTCCCTGGAGCCCTCATACCAGGTTCCGTCCAGGTGGCAGCATGAGTGTTGGCAGGACTTTGGGTAGCTCAACAAGGATACAGCCAGAAAATAGATGCCAGTCTCCCTTTCGTTCAGCTAACTCAAGTCATTATGGGTCATTTCCTCAATGTCCCTTGGCTGTGATTCCTCTTCTCCATTCAAAGGCATCGACAGCCTGTCTATTAGCACTGCACTGCCCATCATACACTGTCTCCCCTCCTCTCAGTTTGTTATCATATCTATGTGCTGTGAGGAGGCTGCCATTCTAGCTGGCTCACTGCCCAGTAGCAATGTAACAATTTTTATCCTCAGTTTTGGGTCTCAGCTGCAATTCTGGGACAATAGTCCATGTCCTACTGGACATCCTCTTACATAAACAAATATGCCTTTGACTTATTGAAAAAAATATTGCATAAGGATTTCGATAAACCTTAACTAGTTTATAATCAAAGTGCTCTGCTGTCCCTGACTAGCATGAAAAATATCCTGACAGTTCTGATGTTGAGAGGTGCTGGGACATAATAAAGAGAACAGAAGCAGGTCTTGGGCCCTTGTGAGTGAGCTTGGCCAACGCAGAACCTAGGATCAGCATGAAGTGAAGATTTTGCAGTGTTCACTGGTAATTGTGGTCTAAAAATGGAACAAGAAGATTGAGAAACAAGGAATGAATTATCTGGTATTGCTGTCTACATTGATCTTACTCACCAGATAATTGCTTGGCACCTTCACTTTGCTTTAGTGGACGTCTCTTAAGAGAACAGTTTCTGGCTGACTGCCCTGTGGTCTGCTGTAGGTTTCTTTGATATGGAGACAGCCAGCTACACCACAATTAAATAAAGTTTCATGCCATGACCGGTAAATAAATAGGACAAATAAAATGAGACAACACAAGGCACTACAAAGCAAATGTGAATGCAGTAGTGGGAGAAAAAAAAATACCTTGCTAGTTATTCTGGTCCTTAGTACTTCCCTGAGAATCCATTGCCATAGCAACACATTAAGTCTTCTTTGTTACATCTTTAGTCAACATAAAGTGGCATAACCAGTATCAAGTATTGAAATTCACAGGAGGTATTAACAATAACATTGCATTTAACAAGGCAACAAAATAAACAGATCCACCTACTAAATATACCTAATGCAGCATCTGTTTCCAGAAAGTGCAAAATGCCTTTTAGAATCTGTTCTCATTTTTACTGATCTCACTGTAGGAAGTGTAAAACTCATCAGCTTCCTTTAGAAGAGTCAGAGAGATCATATGCCCAGTGGGGTGTGGAGGAAATCAGAATAAGAAAGCTAGATTCTTTTTCTCTGAGTCTCTTAGGTCAATCGTCCTTCATCAAGCCTCTTTGCCTTTTCTGAAAATTAATTTGTCTCCCTCCAAAAAGCTGAATCAAAAGAGATGTGCAATTTTCACGTTTAAGGATTTTCCAAAATTCCTCAGTTATTAATTTCTAGTTTTGTACCAGTGTAGTCAGAAAAGATACTTGGTATGATTTAAATCTTCTTAAAATTGTTAAGTTTTTTTTGTGGCCTAATATAGGGGTGATCGTGGAGAATGTTCTGTGTGTACTTGAGGAGAATATGTATTCTGCAGCTGCTGGATGGAGTGTTCTGTATGTGTCTATCAGGCCCATTTGTTCTAAAGTGTAGTTCAAGTCAAATGTTTCCTCATTGATTTTCTGTCTGGATAATCTGTGCATTGTTGAATGTGAGGTGTTGATGTTCCCCACTATTAGTACATTGCAGTTTATCTCTTCCTTTAGCATCATTAATATTTTGCAACATAACTGATGATGAGGGAAATGCAAATTAAAACCACAATAAGCTATCACCTCACACCTTTAGGATGGCTATTATCAAAAAAAAAAAAAGATAACAAGTGTTGGTGATAATAAGAGATAACCAATGTGGAGAAAGGAAGCCTTTGTACACTGTTGATGGGAGTGAAAATTAATATAGCCATTATGAAAAACACTATAAATGTTCCTCAAAAAATTAAAAATACAACTGTCCTATGATCCAGCAATCGTACTTCTTGATGTATATCTAAAATAAACAAAAGCAGCATGTTGAAGAGATAGACACGCCTCGTGTTCATTGCAGCATATTCACAATAGCCAGGATATGGAATCAACCTAAGTGTCCACTGGCAGGCAGCAGGATTAAAAAATGTGGTACATGCACACAATGGAATACTATTCATCTGTTAAGAAGAAGAAAATCCTGCCACTTACGATAACATGAGTGAACCTGGAGGATGCATGTCAAGTGAAATAAGCCAGGCACAGAAAGACAAACACTGTATAATCTCACTTATATATGAGAGTAATAATTTGCTTTTTTCTGCACTTCCTCCCAAACAATTCTTTATACTTTCTCTTCCATGTTCTTTCCTCTCTGCTTTCTTGTTGTTTATTCTGATCTCTGCCGCTATCATTTTCCCTTCTTCATTCCCCATATTTCTTTTTCTGAGATTTGGAGCAAAGAGAAAGGGAGAGAGAGGTAGAGAGAGAGGGAAGGACAGTGAAGTGGGACATAGTCTGTGTTTCAGTGTCTTGGTTCCATGGACCTACATCCTTCTTTAAAGTTGGCAGTCATGGTTTCCAGCAGCCCCTTCCCTCGCTTTCCTTGGGAAACATCCCCTGAGAAGAAAGATGCCTCTTTCCTCACAAAAAAGCAGTAGAAACTACCTTTTCAGATCCTCTCTCTACCACCACGTGGTTCAGGGCAAGTGACTAATTTGATTGGTGAGACTCAGAGAAAAGCCTGACAATTATTGGATCTCAATAAATAAGGAGTGGGGTCACTAGGCGAAGCCTCCAGCAGTGGTTTCTGTCACCAGCTGGCTCATTCTTTCTCTTGAGTTCTTGGACTTCTGTTGTAGACAGAATAATGTCCCCTCCCAAAGAAGTCCAATCCCCATGACCTGTGAATCTTTTACTTTACGTGGCAAACGAGACTTAGCAGATGTGACTAAGTTAAGTATCTTGAGATAGGGAGGGGATCTTGGATTATCCAGGTGTGCCTGAGGTGATCACTGGTGTCTTTATAAGAGTGAGACAAGTGGCTCGACGTCAGAAATAAGGTATTATGGCGACAGTAGCAGAGCGAGAGGGGGCCAAGGAAGGTGGGCAGCCTCCTGAAAGAACCAGCCCTGTCAACCCTTTGATTTGGGCCCCAAGACTGATTTTAGACTTCTGACTTCCAGAACTGCAAAATAAGAAATTCGTGGTGTTTTAAGCCACTGACTTTGTGGTAGTTTCTTATGGCAGCAGCAGGAAACAAATCCAACCTGCAAGAGCCCCCGTGCAGCTGATTTTCTCAGGCAGGCCCTAATTGGTGGACCCAGTCCAGCTCCAGTCCCATTATCTGAACTCGTGAAGTAGTGGGCAAGCTGAGACTGGGCGCTTCTACATGTTCAGGAAGCTCCACTGTATACTTCTCCCCAGCCATTCTAGGAAGCCCTGCTAGTGCTCATTCTGTTCCCTACATCACCCAGTTCTCTGTGTTTAGTCACTATTTACTAGAACTCTGAAGGCAAGAGGTGTATTGTGGAACATGCATAGTGAATCCTGTTCTAGATCTCTAAACCCTGTTTAAACTTGTTTTTGGACTTACGTCCATGGACTCAAGAACTAAAGGCCCCAGTTCCACCATGGCTCCCAGGCTTCCCTTCTCAACTGTCTCCATCCCCCTTTCACTTACCCCATAATTCAACACCATAACTCAATATTACTCGCATTTGTAGAGTGTCTTCTAGGTGCCATGCTCTATGGTAGACATTATGGTGGTATTCGAAAATGTATAGGTTGTGTTGCTTTTCAAGGAAACACCTTGTGACAGGACAAGTTCTATGTGAAATAGAGAATGAGCAAAGTATCTCTGGCTATAGTACAGCCTATAAATGCATTGTACTTTGTTAGAACTTTATTTGTTCATGATTGCAATAGTGATTATAACTTGTTTTGTTGCCTAAAAGATTTAAAACAGCTTGATTATCATCATTAGTAAAAATACACTTACATTGTGCTTTACAATTTATAGAGTGCATTCACATCAATGGATACTCCTCAACTTATGACTGGGTTATGTCCTGATACATCCATCATAAATTGAATATATCCCAAGTTGGAAATACATTTAATACTCCTAATTTACCAAACATCATAGCTTAGCCTAGTACCTAAAATATGCTCAGAACACTTATATTTTCTTACAGTGGGGCAAAAATCATCTGGCAACACAGTCCACTATAGAGTATCGGTTATTTACCCCCATGATTGGGTGTCTGACAGAGCTGTGCCACTGCCCTGCATTGCAAGAGAGTATTGCTAGCCCAGGAAAAGATCAAAAAATTCAAATCATCGATTTTACTGTGTGTATGTTGCTTTTGCACCATCATAAAATAAAAAAAAAAAAAATCAAGTCAAATCATCATAAGCCAAGGAGTCTTTGTAAATGTGGTGGCTAAGTTGATTCCATTATTTTGAGTGGGGTGGCAGAAGGGTCAGTGGTACAGAACGGTCCAAAGTGGAGAGCAAGGATCGTTAAAGACAAGCTTACTCACTGTAATTTTGCCTGAGCTGGTCCTCTGAGTGACAGTGAACTGCCTGTTGAGGAAGGAGTGAGACGAGACAGCATCTGACAAGATGTCTTCCAAAGCCCTCATTATGGAGACCAGGAAAACTCATTGAACTTGGAACTGGATAGTTTTCCTTCTACTTACTTGACAACCAACAGCCCCAGAACAGTAAGGAGAAGTTTCGGTTTCCATAGTGCCTCTGTGTGTTTCTGGAGTGTCTTTGCTGAGTTCCAAACAGAGAACCCATTTATGCAATGGCACCTCTCCCAGTGGAGCTTTAATAGGGAAATATAAAGAAAGAAACACATACATATATGCTACTAGATGTTGCCTTATACTATTTTGAAAACAAAATAAAAACTAGAATTTTAGGTTTTTATTATAAAATTGTCCCTAATTTAGTAATTCATCTTTCAATTAAGTTTTGAATTAGCTATATTGAGAAATAATAGATACTATTACATTTGTAGAACAAATCCAATTTCATTTGGAAGGTTGAAATGTGTCTTTTCTGTTGGTGATGTTGTTATTTCAAACATTGTCTATAAACAACTAATAGAGAAAGCTGATTAAATAAAATACATGTTCCTAGAAGAAATAACTAGCTTTAGATTTCTAAATTACAGAGCACAGTTATTTTTCTCAGTCAAGCCCATTGAAACATGTCATACTCTTCACAGTAATCAATGCAGTCATCTTAATACTATACTCTTTTCCAAATTAAATGCTTAGATTTCATCATCTGCACCACATTGTTGAACAATTGCATTAGCCTTTATTCCCATTTCACATGTATCTGTAAAATGCATTAGGCAGCCATTTGTATGTTTTAAAAGAGCGTTGGCATTCTAATTGCATCTGGGTTCTATCATACTGGATTCTACTACCTTGTTCTAGGAAATATAATTTAGATTTCACAGGTTTGGCTTCCCTCTCTTTCTCAGTGTTTTCTCAACCCAAGTTGTTCTTCTCCTTTCTGAGACCAAGGGTCTATCTCCACACTTGTTACCATTTCCAATAGCTTTCCAGAATTCTACACTTTTCTCAATTTCTCAGTCATAATGTTCCTTGATTAATGCTTGGTTGTTTGTTCTTCTTTCCTCATTGGGGTCGGGGCGGAGGGCGGTGGGGAAGAGTTGCCAGATGGTAACTCTTCCTTTAATGATTAACCTTTTAAAAATCTCTATGGAAAATTTCTTCATCCCAAACCTCAGATTTATGATGGTGCTTTATTCATTTAGCGACCTACCCATGCAGTATTATAATTCTCCACTTCATCTCCGGTCCTGCTTTTCGTATCTCTTCAAAAGTCTTATGATTAATTCTCTAGATAAATGTTTTAAGTGCTCTGGGAGATACAAGGGATTAGGGGTTTGTGAGATATGGTTGAACTATATCAATCAACATTCTGGGATGTGTTTTTTAACTATTTTCCCATACTGTAATTCTTTATTAGATGTGTTACAGCCCGCTGTCATGATATTTTTGAACTCCACTTATCCCTACAGAATTTCTGTGTTAGACTCTGTAAAGATTACTCCAGAGCATACTTAGTGTCACAGCTTCTGGAATGCATCCCTAAATGGAGGTCCGCTTCAACATCAAACGGAAAACTTCAGTGTGCCAAATACCTGCCCTGCCGTATGCACAGCCTGTTTTGACAAGTACCGTACAAGTAAATATACCCAAGCAAAGTGATAGAGACCAAAACGGTGGGCTGCAACCCTGGGCAACTGTATTACATTTCATTTAAGAGTGTGTTCATTCAAAATATTTCTGGTATTTTAGTTTAAATGGGGCAACTAAGCACATGTAATCAAATCTTTACTTTCTGTGCAACAAACATTGATTTGTTAATTCAGGGAATTCCAGTGCACTGATTCTCCAGATTAAAATGTGGCGTACACGCAGTGGTGGGCTAGAGCCAGCTTGTTAAAGTTACTCACGAAAGTGAATTATGTACATCTCTTCCCAATGGTAGCTTGAAATCTGCTATGAGGGGAATATTTAAACCAGGGGGCTTGACAAACACAACAAATTAGAATTTTTTTAAGAGTGCCAGTTGTTGAGTATTTACCAGCATGCTGCTGGATTCATCTGGCTAATTAGCTGCCACTGAAAGAGGCAAGGTTGGTCTAAACCAGAAGGGAAGATAAAGGAATTTAAGAAAATAATGTATGCCTTACATGTTGATATTATCATCTCTGATGATTTTCGTGGTGACATGTATGCCAAAGACTGATTGTGATTTCAGGTTGTTGAAATTCTTATGGGCTAACAAAATAACTGAACATTCTTGGTTCCACAAGGGCATTATTAAATTGGAGTTTGCCACCTGCAATTTTCAGTTAATGAGCTGAAGAACTATACTATAAGATTTGACTGGATATAAAAATGATATGAATGCTTTCCTTAATTTTCCATAGACCTTAGAGACTAGGTCATCTGCCCAACCCATACTGCAAAACAGGGAATTTCTTTTATTAAATACATGTTGTATACTTTCCAACCTCTTATTGCACATCTCTGGTGATCCAGAGCACACTGCTTTTTCGAAGTAGCTTGTTCTGTTTATACAGCTTTAATTGTTAGAAAGCTCTTCATTACACTGAGCAACCTGCTACCATCTGATCACACCTTTTTTTTTTTTTTTTTTTTTTTTGACAGAGTCTCACTCATTTGGCCCTGGCTAGAGTGCCGTGGCGTCAGCCTAGCTCACAGCAACCTCAAACTCCTGGGCTCAAGCCATCCTCCTGCCTCAGCCTCCCGAGTAGCTGGGACTACAGGCATACACCACCATGCCTGGCTAATTTTTCCTATATATTTTTAGTTGTCCAATTAATTTCTTCCTATTTTTAGTAAGAAGGGATCTTGCTCTTGCTCAAGCTGGTCTCGAACTCCTGAGCTCAAACGATCCACCAGCCTCGGCCTCCCAGAGTGCTGGGATTACAGGCGTGAGCCACCGTGCCCGGCCTGATCACATCTTTTGACCCCAATTCTTCCCCGTAGGCACACAGAATAAATCTTTCCTATTTTCCACATTCTCAGGGTTTGAAAACAGTGGTGATAGACATGCAAATATTTGAAGATAGCTTATGTGTTCTATGTATTTCTGTTCTGTAGGATTAAACATCCCTAATTCTTTCCACTAATCTTCCTGGAGTTTGGCTTTCAGGTACTTTGTTGCCTTGGTTTCTCTCCTCTAGAGCTAGTGCTAATTATGACCACCTCATAATATAGTACTTGATTTGGATATGGTACTCCAGATGGAATCTGTGAAGTACACAGGATGCGTTACACTGTCCTTTCCCAAGATGTGGATGCTCTTTCCATGAGTGTACATTAAGGTTGCAGTGGTTTTTTGGACTGTGATCAATTTGTTTGTTCATCTTAAGTTGGTAGCAAGTAAAAAAACAAACAAACAAGAAATAAAACAAAACAAAAACCAAGCAAACAAAAACAGCAAACAAACAAAACTCAGGCCTTTTAAGCCAAGTCTGCATTATGATATAAATAAAATTTTGTTACATCTCTGCAAAAACTCCTTTTCATGCTAGACGTGGCCCATAGACAGAGATCAAAAAAGTTTTGTTTTATTTAATTTTAATAAGCTTGATCTTCTCACCTGCAGATGTGATAAGCTTGCCTTTTGGGTCCTCATTCAAGTTATGGATTTAAAATTATATTTAACAAGACAGGGCCAAGTTCAGGATATGCTCTCAGAATAGTGATCCTCCAGAGGAAAGGGGGAAGCTTCTCTTGCATTGCCCCACCAGACCTCCATTGAGAAACCTTGCCTGGGTGGGCCATTGCTACTCATGGGTGTAGAGATGCCACATGCCTCATTCCTGGCCTCACTGGTGGTACGAACAAGGCTGAGCATCACTGGTCTTAGAGACATTTTTATCAACCAATTAAATAAAAATAGATGCATCCAACCATACTCTTATAAATCAAATAACATTTAATTTTTCCATGTGAAAACATAAGAAATTTAGTCAGAGCCTAAGAATGAGAAATTCTCAGAACTAGATTCATATCTCAGAAACAAGAGTAAGAAATTCTCAGGACTAGAGCACTGTTTTTCCAACTATGGTCCATGGAGTCTGGGATTAGGGACCAGGGCAGGAGATTCAGAAGGCAGAACTCTATGCAACACATTCCCACTTTTATCTTTTATATGTTGAGGCTCTGAACCGAATATTATTTGAAAAATGGACATTTTCTCTCTCGTAAACCCAGGCAATTGTCTAGTAATCACTGCTCTTCTTTTTCGCATGTACTGAGACTGTTTAAACAATTCTTTCAAGAATATTGTTATCCAGAATTAGCTTTTTTTTGGACAGTTTGTCCCCATTTTGATCATCTTTTAATTCCTTTCCCCATAACTCTTCACAGATGTTAGACCGAGCAACCACAACTTCAAGCTTTTCATTGCTCTACAGCATAAATTATCAGTGTTTCAGTATTCTTACAGACGACATTCACTGTCTCCCCACCTCCTTTTTGCTTTAAATCCTTCCTACATGACAGTCCTCCCATTTCTGTTTTGAAGGTTTCTCTTTTCGAACGGGACTGTGGAATCAGATTGGGAAGTAAATAAATCTGCTTTGTGTCTTTGTACCCAGCCTTCCTTTTTATCTGTCTATCCTCTCTTCCTCCCAGCCACATCTATAACTTGCACCTGTATTTTGTTGCCTTACTACACTATATCAGGATTGCTATTTCCTTTCCTGCTCCACAGCACTGAGATCAGCTCTTGAAGTGTGGCTGCAGCCTGATCCTTTTTTTTTTTTCCTTCCATACAATTTTTCTACCATTACTCATAAAAATTTTTACTCCAAACTGGTCTTGCAAGCGTGGCTCAAGCACTGGAATCAAACCTTAGTTTGATTCTCAGTACCATCTCTAATTAGCTACTTAGCTAGACTTGACAAATTCCCTTCTCTAAGTTTGATTTTTCTCAACTATAAAGTAATACCTACTTCATAAGATTGTTGTGAAAATTAGGTAAGATAATTTATATAAAATATGGTGCTTAGTGCCTGGTATTCAATATATGGCAGCTTCAGTCATTTTCATCATCATCACCTTCACTATAATAGGCAGTTATCAGTGTTTGTGAGATTGAATTAGTTTTTCCCATTATTATTTCCACTCACATTTTACATATATTAATAATTTTGTAATGACTAGGAAATTTTATTGCTAAGCATATCTTTTAACTGCTAAGAGGAAGTCTTTTTATTTTTAGTTTTTGTTTTATTTCGTTTTATGTTAGCACTGTAGTCAATCTACATTTTTAGTATTGTTTCCCTCTTTGTAATCATTTTGCATTGAATTCCTGTTTTTCAAGCACTTAATGACACACAAAAAATTCTTCTCATGGAAATTTATAGTGAAATTAATCCACAACGTGATGTGGCAAAAAAGCAATCTGACAGTCACTCCACTGATTCTGACAATAATGTCTGCTACCCCCCAGGTATCTTTAGATGGGCAAAGTATTGTACTCTATAGGGCTTTGGAAATCGTTTACTCATACTCATCAGTAGGTACAATTTTCTAAATGAAGACATTTGGATTTCATCCATCTAAAAAAGTTGTAGTGCTTTTATTTGTAGAGTGCATCTGAACAAGTTTACACAGTGGCTCAAGAACTAAGTCCCATCTTAAGCATCATTAGTGGAACAAAGCTAGCATACATACAATATGTACACATATATGTACACATACACAGAAGCCTTGACCTTGAGATCCTGACAATACAATAAGATACGTGCAAACAAATATAAGATAAATATAAGATAAATATTATTAAATCAAATCATAAGTTAATTCATTACTCATCACCTGTAAGGTGGCTAAGGCAGATGGTCTCTCTGAAGGACTGACGTTTATTTACTTTTAGCTCTTTGCTTGTGGACCAAGACAGAAAGTGATCCAATACAAGGTCAACCATATGGATAATTTGTAGGTCAGTGAATGTATCGTGCTCTGTCCCATCTCAGGCCTTTGAAACTTGTTGCTTAGCATGGAATGCCTTCTGCCTCCACTGTTCATTTAACTGCTACTCCATCTTCAGATTTAAGCTTCCATCTGGAAGTCTTCCCTCCTCACCCACCCAGCCCCACCTGTAGGTGCCCCTCCCACACACTCTCAAACACCATGCGTTCACCCTAAGCTCGGAAATCCTTATGAACTGGATTCAAATCACTGGACTCCTTGTCTCTTTAGTCCATTGAGAGCAAGACCTGTGTCTTGTGCACAAATGTACCTAATGCCTAATATAAAATAAGCATAAAAGACTATCCAATAAATATTAAACATATAAAAACAGTACATATGTGCAATTATCATGACTTTTAAGAGCACAGGCTATAGGATCAAATGTCTCAGGTTGTAACTTGGTGCACACCCCCAAGTGTGCGATCGTGGGCAAGTTATTTCATCCAGGTGCATCAATTTCCTTCTTAGTTAAATAGATACAATGCTGGTATCTACCTCATGGGAATTTTGTGATGCTAAATGAGCTAATGCAGGAAAAGTGTTTAGAACAGAACCTGGTATACAGATTCAAAAACTGTTATTAATATTGTTATGATCAGGTCGTAATCTGTTTCTACGATCTCTCTTTCATCCCCACTTCCAATTTCTCTTTCTTTCACACACAAACATACATAGAAACAAAAGGAATTTTGAGGGCCAGGATTATTTGGTGGTCTCCTTAAACCACATTTTTTGCAAACTTTCTTTGAGCTCTCGGGGAGGCAACATTATTTTGGGAGAAAGAACACTACATGAGAAGTGGACCAAGTCCTAGATTGAAAGTGTCTACCTCAAAAGAGAGCTTTCATTTGAAAGTGCTGGCTGCTATGTATGTTATTTTATAAATGTAATATCTTTTAAAACATATTGTGGTTCAATTCCATGTTAGAGTCCAGCATTGTATTGAGACCATGGAGAACTTGTCATCTATCTGTGAAATATCGGGAAAAGCATATGGAAATAGCAGTCAAGGAATTTGGTTCTATAAATATGTCTTAGAGAGATCGCAGTTAACTCCAGCCTCGTTAATGCATAAAATAAGCAGGCTGCATTTGGTGAACTATAGTCTGAATATTCAACAATTCTATTTTGAGATAAGAAAATGACATTTAAAGGTACCACTCATTTCAAGAGCAAAAAAATGGACAAAATAAATATTCTTGTGAATGAAGATGGGTCAAGGGGTAGAAGGAGTCGCAAGAGCAGATGAGACAATCCTGGCAGGCTGCCTGGATTTCTTTGCACTAGATCTTGAGAGCATAATGATATGAGCTGATGGAAAAAAACAGGGAGCTCATTGACTTTTTCTCCTATGGTTCTAATATGGGAAAAGGCATTTGGGAACAATCTATGTAGTACTCTGATTCTAAAGAGCATTTAAACTCAGTACTTTTAGCCTGGGTTTTAAAAAAGCAAATGGACATAGAGGCCAAGGCTGGAAAAGGACTTCCAGGAAGATGACAGGGAATAAGTTTGTCTCAAAGACTACACAGCACACCAGAAACGTGAGAAGGCAAGATATGCCAATTAACCAGGCTAAACTAGAATATTCCCAGTCTTCATTAGAAATGATAGAGATGATATTGGAGAAGTAAAGAGAAAACTTTGCCAAATCACTTCAATGTTAATGTGAGATTTTGAAAACCTAGATTAGAACCTTAGAACCCAAATAGGTTCTTGAGCAAGAGTGAAACAGTATGTAGTTCTTTGTGAAAAAACTGTCAAGAATTTTAGTTGAATTTCTATTTTAAAATAAAATCATTTATTATAATTTTAGTGTAAGGGAGTAAAAGATACAGATTTTATTTCTAAGGTCACTTATATTTGGAATAAACTGAATCTGTATTTCATTTGAGATACAGTTGTTTGTTTTTTAATTCTTAGGTGCCAGTTGCTTGCTCACCTTGCCCTAACAATTTTGATATGTTTTTAAATGTTTGCTAAAATCTTACTTCATGTTGACTTTTAGATTTCATGTATGGTCTGATAACAACCATTATTTTTTTAAAATATAGCTCTGTTGGTTCAAAATTGAGATTTTGTTGTTGTGATGTTGCCCATTGCACAATGAAGCATAAATATTATAGAACATAGATATTAAGTAGGAAGTATTAAAGTGAATCATACTAACCAAGTTCTGAGTGTACAACATGAACTGTGGAGTCAGAAGGCTGCTGAGGTTCACACAGGCAAGCCAAGAATTGATGAAAACAAATCTAAGTGCCACAGAGTAACAAGATAGGAAACTGAACACTTCCTATTTGTTAATGCTGCTTTTCCTATCACAGAGGATTAAGTATACATTAGGCAATTATACACTTGAATTCCTTAAAAATCAGATCTTTACAGATAGAAATATGCAACTTGTACTAAATAAGAATTAACAAAAATAATGACTACAGCGAAAGTAATATCCCACTAGTAGATATCACAGTTTAAGCAATACATATACAAAGAAATGTCAAAGAAGGAAATAAATTCCAAATCGCACCAAGAAATGAAACCCAATAAAGGGGAATGTCCATCTTTGTAAAATCATAGATTTAAGCTCTGAAATATTCAAAATTGCAATTAAGTTGTTTTTAAAACTGCATTTCAGGAACCCTTTGTAATATAATATACACTTGTTACTGTGTTGTTTCCTCTATGAAAAATTCTCTGCTTGAGGGCAAAGTCCAATCTTCTATTTGTTCTTTATACATTCAGAGTTGTCCAATTTGAGAGTTTTTTCCAGTAATAAATGTGCTTATCTAAATGTTGAACTTTTTCCTCCGAAGATGAGCCAATGATGTTGGGTGTCACCAGAGTTTTTTAACTGTGTAATGGATAAAAAGTTAAGATCACGAAGCATAGTAATAATTATAATTAATTAAGGTTAGGAAGTAATAAGTTTAAAAATTAAAGAATTAAATAGCTTCCATATTTAGAACCTCCATGATTTTTCTCATATAGTTTCTGCATTTATTCCTCTGCTGCCCCTCAGAATAGATTTCTTGCTCATTATCAGAGAAAACTTCTTTATCTAAATGCTTTTTGTATGAAGGAAACATAACATGCGGTGGTTTAATAGGACGAAATGAAATACTGATTCAGGGCCTACTGAAGGATTTGATTAATTTAGAAAGGAAATATAAATAGAAGCAGAATAGTCAGGGCTATGTGAGACATGGTTGTCCATGTGAGCTATTATGTAGAAGGCATCGCTTTGGGCAAAGGTTGTCCTGAACTCCTTTGAGGGCCAAGTTTATTGTTTCAGTTGTCGGTTGTTGAGAGCTTGCTGGCCCTGCTCTCTGCTCTTTGTCTTAGAGAGCATGCTGACCTGACTGATTACTTTGTATCAAGACCTCATTCTTGGAATGTTCTGTAGGATAATCGTGTTTATAATCCCAACAGCAAAGTGCAGCACAAGTTTATTTCCTGATGAATGGTTTTCCTGGAGCCCAAAAGACAGGGTTGTTATTTCAAGGACATGTTTGCTGAGTTAGGGGGTGATGGCTTCCACTAAGAGCTATCACCTCTGAACAAGGACACATTTATTCCAACATCAGAGCTGCCCGTTATGAACTTAGTCTAAAGATAGCCTTCACTGATGGGCATCTGTAACCTTTGGTCTTTAGACGTGGCACTGGCTAAAAGCTCTAACCGTAGCTCCTAGCATTCAGAGGTTAAGAGTTCCAATTAACAGTCTTCTGTTACCACGTTTAAAAGCCTGTCATTTTTGATGCCTTTGTTTGCCTTTCTGTGATTTCTCCTGCGGAGAAACATAAAAGGAAATGATCTAACTCACACTTATTGGTTATGGCAACACAATGATGTGTAACAGTTCATTCTCACCAAGTGTTAAAGCAGAGATTTTGCGCCCTGCTCGTGCTAAGTCTCTTATTTGCTGCTTTGTGTTTGTAGATGACTAAGAATGGCACAGTGGAATCGGAGGAAGCCAGCACTCTTACAGTGGATGATATTTCTGATGATGACATTGATTTAGACAACACAGAGGTAGACGAGTACTTCTTCCTACAACCCTTGCCAACAAAAAAACGAAGAGCCCTGCTGCGCGCCTCTGGAGTGAAAAAGATTGATGTGGAAGAAAAGCACGAGCTGCGAGCCATCCGCCTCTCGCGAGAGGACTGCGGCTGCGACTGCCGAGTGTTTTGTGACCCAGACACGTGTACCTGCAGCCTGGCAGGCATTAAGTGCCAGGTAAGGATTTGGATTTCAGAGCATCCAAAGGCAGACATTATTTGCCGCCCCTTAAAGAAGTAGTTCTGTTGCCTGCAATGAAGCTTCCCACACGTAAAAGAAAACTCTGTGGCAAGGCAGGATGCGTAATTCAGGAAGAGAGAAACACGAATTCAAGGACATTCATGGGAATGCAAAAAAAATGCTTATACGTATAAGATATAGTATGAAAGGCAGCCCGAGCTGCAGCTGAGTTAAGTAAAATTATTTTGTCTTGGATTCATTTATTAATCAGCTTATTTTGACTATTTACAAATATTCAGGGAGATCATGATGTCCCTAACATTTGAGCTTGTACTTTCTGATCCATTTATGAGGTATAAAATGATAATTGATTAGAGGTGGTTGGACTATGGAAAAGTTAGTAGACTGGGACTTCATAAAACCAAGTTGTACTCCTGTCTTTGCTGTTTTCCAACTGTGTGAAATTGGCAAGTCCGGTAAACTCTCTGGGCTCACTTTCTTCATCTCTAAAATGTAGGGGCTGGGCTAGGCCAGGGGTTGGCAAATTGTAAATTCTCAGGCCAAATCTGACCTGCCACACATTTTTGTGAATAAAGTTTTATTGTATCACAGCCATGTTTTTTCCTTTATGTACTGCCTATGACGGCTTTCATGCTTCTACAGCAGAGTTCAGTACTGTGGTTGCTGCAGAGCCTGTATGGCACACAAAGCCTCAAATATTTACTCTCTTGCCCTTTGCAAAAAAAAAAAAACAAAGTTTATCAACCTCTGATGATTGATAACCAGATAATTCTCTGGTCCACATCCATCCATAATATCATTGGTGCTCGGTCATTAGTTAGGTGCCACTATTTTGTGCAGAAACTTGGCTTTTCAATAAGGAGGGTCGCTTACGCAGGCAAAAGAAGACAGCTCCTATCAGCTGAACAGGTGCTTAAGATGGATTCAAAGAAAAGAGATTCATGAGTATAACAACAGCTGCCTATTCTAGCTCTGAATCTGTGATCGCTTGGGACCAGGATAGCTGCATTGAGTCTACCTTCCGTGCGGCGGTGGATAGGAAACTCCTTGTGTTTGACAAGGTGGCAAGCAGAGCGAGTGTTGTCTGTGGCATGTACTCTGGTCTGCGTTCAGGTTAGTTTGCAGATCTGAGTCAACTGGCAAATATCTTATGAGGAACCTTGGATTGCCTAGAACTCCACCTGCCACCCAAATGAAGAAGTCAGTCCAGTAACACTTGCTGAACCCAATCACTCTGTCTCCAAGTATGAATCACTCAAATAGTTTGGGGATATTGATGAAGTGTACATCCCCTTCCTTTGAGAAGCTTGAGTCTAACAGAGTAGGGAGAGGAGGGCAAAAGCTAGGATCTAAATGTCAGTTCACCAGTGGGTCATGAATGTGCATGCCCATCACAGCAATACACACACATGCCCCCACGTACCAACAACCCAGAAGAAGGAGGTTAACAAATGAAGAGGGTGCACGATACTAAGTGGTGTCAATCTGGACACCTCGGGCAGGGAAGTTCATTTTATAATAAAAAAAGAGAAAAGGACATAGCTAACATGAAGAAAGTAATTTAAGTTAAATTAAAAATAGCATGTGGGAAGGAGTACGGTGAGTTTGCTTGTTTAAAAGCGGGCATGTGGAGCCAGACACAGTGGCTAGTGCCTGTGGTCCCAGCAGCTTGGCAGACTGAGGTGAGAGGATCGCTTGAGGCTGGGAGTTGGAAACCAGTCTGGGCAACATAGCGAACCCCCATCTTTTTAAAAATTAGCCAGGCGTGGAGTGTGTACCTGTAGTCCCAGCTACTCAGGAGGCTGAGGTGGGAGGTTCCTTGAGCCTAGGAGTGGAGACTGCAGTGAGCTATGATGGTGCCACTGCACTCTACCCAGGGCAACAGAGCAAGACTCCATCTCAAAAAAAAAAAAAGTTGACAAAGTGGATATGTGAGCTGAGATGCAGCAGAAGGAAGAGGAGCTTGTGGAAAGGATGGAAGTACTGAAGAAATGGGAGCAAAATTAATGGGATGGGGAGAAGGGAAGAGAGGTAAATGAAGAAAGAAGTAAAAAAAAAAAAAACCCACTCCTGCAGGGGGTAAATGAGTTAAAAATACACATTTATACTGATAGCCCATTTTTATTTTGAAGATAATTTTAAAAACTAGTGAAGTCTTAAGTTTTGATCCTTAACTTCCTCTCTTCCTTTGTATTTGCAGTTTGACTGTCATTTGCTCTGGCATCAGTGGAATTGAGTAGATTACTTAATTCAAAGGGTTGGTGAAAGGTACTGGATTTTTATTTGGTTTATAATAGTTCCATGGCACTAATCTGTGTTCTTCTTTCCAAGGTGGATCGTATGTCTTTCCCGTGTGGCTGCACTAAAGAAGGATGTAGTAACACAGCAGGTAGAATTGAATTTAATCCTATCCGTGTTCGGACTCACTTTTTGCACACAATAATGAAACTTGAACTGGAGAAAAACCGAGAGCAGCAAATCCCCACACTGAATGGCTGCCACGGGGAGATAAGTGCTCACAGTAGTTCCATGGGCCCTGTCGCTCACTCCGTAGAATATTCTATCGCAGACAATTTTGAGATCGAAACTGAACCCCAGGCCGCGGTGCTGCACCTGCAGTCTGCTGAGGAGTTAGATTGCCAAGGAGAAGAGGAGGAAGAGGAGGAGGATGGGAGCAGCTTTTGCAGCGGAGTCACTGATTCTAGCACGCAAAGCTTGGCACCTAGTGAGTCAGATGAGGAGGAGGAGGAGGAAGAAGAGGAAGAAGAGGAGGAGGATGATGACGATGACAAAGGAGACAGCTTCGTGGAAGGTTTGGGCACCCATGCCGAAGTTGTCCCTCTTCCTTCGGTTCTTTGTTATTCTGATGGCACCGCCGTTCACGAAAGCCACTCAAAAAATGCTTCTTTTTATGCCAACTCTTCAACTCTGTATTACCAAATAGATAGCCACATTCCAGGAACTCCTAACCAGATCTCCGAGAACTATTCCGAAAGAGATACTGTCAAAAACGGTACCCTCTCGCTGGTGCCTTACACCATGACCCCGGAGCAATTCGCTGACTACGCCCGACAAGCAGAAGAGGCCTATGGTGCCTCCCACTACCCAGCTGCCAACCCCTCTGTAATCGTCTGCTGCTCCTCTTCAGAAAATGACAGCGGTGTGCCCTGCAATAGCTTGTATCCTGAACACAGGTCCAATCATCCTCAAGTGGAATTTCACTCATACTTGAAAGGGCCCTCCCAGGAAGGGTTTGTCTCTACATTGAATGGTGACAGTCACATTTCAGAGCATCCTGCTGAAAATTCTTTGAGCCTTGCAGAAAAGAGCAGATTGCACGAAGAGTGCATCAAATCACCCGTGGTGGAGACAGTCCCTGTTTAGTCGCTTAAATTATTCTAGGACCAACTCTTCTCCTATTTAAGGCACTGTATTTAATTGGATTTCCTGGGCTCATCGTTGTTTAAACTGAAGACTAAGAAAACTTGGACTGTGGTTAATCTTCCAGACTGTATTTTGTTTTCTCCTTTCTAGCCACATGACTGTGGCATTGCACAAATACAGTCTCTATAGGGATTTTAAAAGATTTCAGACTGTTTTGATAGAAAATGCTAAATTTTTAAAATGCATATCTCACAGTTGCCTACCTGTCAAACTGTGTGAAACCTGCCAAGCTGTGTAGATCAGAGCTCCAAGTTTTGGATTATCGGGCCTGTGCAAGATTGTTAACTAAGACTGGGAAATGATATGATTTAGAGTCCTAATTTTCGATATATCTGAAGATGATGGTGACTTTTTAATGTAAAAGTGATTACTGTAAGAAACAGATTTAATTGTTCCATGTGTATTTTATTTATGGTAGTTTAGAAGTCATGTTTTGATGAAAATGAATAGCAGCATGTTCATTCAAACTGAAGATGCATAGCTAGTACCACAGAGCATGCCCACATGGATTGCGTCTGGAATCCATTCACATTTTTATGATCATGACTCATCAAATTTGCAAATACTTTCTTAAGGGTGAAATAGGCCTATTTTTTGCTATTTTGGACAAATAAATGAGTCTATATGTGCAGGTCCTTACACAGTTTTCTCTAAAGTTAAGAGTTAGGACAATCCTCTGGGGAGGGTCTAATTCACTGCCCTCCCTCCGCTGACTCCAGAGATGGAGATAGAAGGAATTGCCTTTCTTTTTAAACAGCATCATCTTGGTTCTTAGCTTGGGCAGCACCTTTAAACTCTACCCCCTACATCAAAATGCACTTTAGTGCCCCTTCACGGTACCTCGTGTGGGGTGGGGACTGAGAACTCTTTGAGATGAAAAAATTTAAAAAAAAATTTTTTTTAAATATCTTTAACTATTATAAGGTTCATATAACTAATATAGAGGAATCATCCAGTGATACTTATGAAGGAAAATAACCTATTTTCCTTCACCACTCTGAGGACCTAACTCAGTAAACGCAGAGGAGGCTGAGGAAACACGGAAGAGACACCACCTCAGCAACCAGCCTTCTCTACGGCGTGATCAACCCATTTCTGCAAAATAAGTGTATAATGAGATTTCCACTTAGTGACTAGCTGATTGAAGGCGGGGCCTCTACCCAAATACTCAACTAGGCCTTACTTTTCTGAAGCATTTTGATTTGTCTTGCCTGGGACAACTAGCAGAACAGTCCAGAATGCATTGCATACTTCCTAATTACCTCATGTTCTCTTATTAAAGGGAACAGATAGATATAAAACATGCACTCCCCACCTTTAGATTACCTGCACTTGGTTCGCCGGAGGACTTCTAGGATCCCATTTTCCTGTAAATTAATTTAGGTAACTAAATAGTGTATTCTACCTTTTTTTTCCAATGCAATATAACTATGCTAACTCTGTTTCACATTTTCGACCTCCTATTGTTATATCATTTCATGTGTTTTATAACTATTTGAAACGTGGACATGCCTTGCTATTCAGTGACTGCATCGCTACTTATTTTTTTAATTTTTATGTCTTTTAGACTTGAATATTTAGAATTACAAATATAAATATACTATAGATCTCAATTCCTTAAAAAAACCTTTTATTTAATTGAACTTAAAAATGCTTGATCTAGGGAAAGTCCTCCAATGGAAAAGCTTCTACTAAAGCTTGATTTGGGGAAAATGTGTTTACTTGGCAGCTCTTTCACTGTGCAGTTGGTTCCTGCTTCTTCTCTACCCCACCACTGGGCCAAATGTGTAACTATTAAGATTAACATTAAAAGAGCTTTGGGTTTGTCTCTATGTAGGTAGCAGTAATGAGGGCAGGGAAGTTCCTTTCAAATGATTAGCCCTTTGGGTTGATCAGATGAGGGTTTGGCTCAAATCTCAGTAGTGTGTCCTATGTTATCTACAAAGTTACAGTTTTTAGTGCTTAATCTCCAATTTTTTTTTCACCTGCTAATGCAATCTAAAGAGCAGAGGCCCAAAGAGAAAATGTCAAGAGGCTATTGTTCCTTCATTCAAGCAATTGAAAGAATCATGAGTGCTCTATTTGCTGGACCGTGACAAGCTCTTGAAGGATCCATGTGTGAAGCTCTCTAAGGTTATTCTTGGAACACAGAGAATGGGAGAGTGAGGAAGAGCTGACTCTGGCTAGAGCAGAGATGAAGGGTAGAATGACTGTCCAGTTTTTGAAAAAATAGATATTTTAATTTTCCTTTAGTTTTATTTTCAGAAGAAGGTCTGAAGCCTACTTTTTAATGTTTGGCTGGGTCTTTGTTTTGTACCTTTGTTTCCAAAGGAATGCTTTTAAAAACAGAGCTTTTTTCCCTATCTGTCCAATTGGAGTAGAAAGTCACTGCCCTCCTAAGAAGAATTAACCCTCCAACAATGACAGCTTCCATTCCAAATTTTTGTATACCTAGCTAACCCCTAAACATCTCCCACAAACTACATACACAGGCTACCTATTGAAACACTCCCATATACCTAACACATGTGCACACACACACACAAAATACAAGCATACCACGCACTAGAGAATGACCGATTTTAGGCAATGACCGGTAATGAGTACTGAGTTTTTCCCAACCCAAAATATTACTGTATTTTATGATCTAAAAATGATGTCTAGAAAAGACGATAACCTGTAAAGATATAGTTTGAAAATATTGGATCAAAGTGACAAGTAATGCTAATGATGAAATCATTTCATTGTTACTTCCTTTCCCAGAAAAGCTGAGAGAGCATAGTGTTCCATCTGACTTTTTTTCTTTCCCATTAATAGCCCTGCTATTCAACAAAAACGGCCCACATGCCAGGAAAGTGCTACAGTCATTCTGAGCTTTTAAAAATGGGGATCAAGCTAGATGCAGCCAGTTGGGATACTTAAGATCTTTATACCAAGACACAATAACCTGTCTTGCAGCTGTTGTATTGCCCCTCTAACCAAATTGTCATCTATTTTGACACACAGCTTTTTAGTCATTCACTGTCAATTACAAAGCTTCATGCTCCGATCCCCGTTGTTTTAGCACCAGCCCTACACCTTTAAATGGGGCTTAATTCCCAGTTATAATCCCGGCCAAATTGATTTGCAAGTCAAGTAGCTGGGGCAACTTTCTCATCTCCTTTGTCATTCTCAATTTCCTTGGGAGAAAGAAGTCAATAAAAGAGATTTACGTTAAGTTTTCTCCCTATCTCTTGATCATCAATTATTAAGACAAAGGTAAAATCCATTTGTCTCATATCTTTTGATTGGTTGAATAATATAGTTACTTTTTGAAGGCCAGTCTTTTCTTTGTGAGAAAACTATATTTTTCCCCATGTACTGGCCACATATACGATGTGAAACTAATGTTTCTTAGCGTGATAAAATCTTCATAATTATATATGGCCCCAGTAATACCAACCCCCAAACCCCTAAAAAAACTGTCAGTTGCAGAAACACTGGTCACAAATTAATCAAAAAGCAAAGAGATTATGTTAAGCGATGCTGTTCTTTAAATTTTTATACTCTTAACAGATGAATTTTTGGCAAAATTCTGATTTGGTTGCCATTATTATAATTTATTTCCTATAAATTAACATATCACTGGTTCTTTGATTTAAATTTTTGATATTGTACAAGTTTATAAAACTTTGATCTTGATATTCCAAATTTATTAAGTATGAATTCTTTCTTTCAACAAATATGTACTGAACACTTGCTATGTTAGAACAACTGTCATGGGTAGTAAAAAGAGAGGAAACACTACAAATTCTAAAGGATGTTAATGAAGGGTGACATGAAATAATCAAGCCTATTCAGATTCTCTTAACATATAATTTTATAAAGTGATATTAGAAAAACTGACATCAATTCTTGTCTAATTATATGTAAGCTGCAACTAGAAAGATACTTCTTTTTCCTAAATTAATGGAACTCACTAGATCCTCCTTCATCCTCTCTCCTCATCTGAAATTTATGAATTAGACTCAGACAGGACTGAATCAAATGAAAAGAAATTTTCAACTAATTGCTTCTTCAATGTTAGCCCGAGGTAAGTGATGCTAAATTTATATCAGCAAACTCCTACCTGACACGTTTAAAGTGGGTTTGACTCATGCATAACCCAGGAAATAGTTCCGGAAACTTTTAAAACAACAATGTGGAACACAATCACTCTTCTGTTTATGAACAGCCTATCAAAATAGCAAAACCCTGTCCCAAGTTCCAAAGACATCACCTTGCAGCAGATGGGAAACAGGGAGGTCGCTAGATCCCTCTCATTAGCTGCAGCTACAACTGTCAAATTAGGAGGTGGACAATTGACACCCTCAGAAGCCAACAAGAGATTGCCTTTTTAAAAGGTGCCACAAAGCTGTCTGTTTCTCCAAGTATAACTAAATGTCTCTCTTTAAAATGGCATCTGCTCCTTATTCTCTTGAAAACAGTTTACAGTATTATTACAGTGTATTAAATACCAAGCTTAAATAGGATGCACCTTGGTGCTTTCAAAGCAAGACTTGACTGTAATTTGAAATTGGAATTATTTGTTGTGCCGTTACCATGACCAACACCAATAGCTTGAAGCCTTGATATCCCTCTTAGTTCTAACACAAATTTGCAACTTCTGATTGCGTTACTTTTTCTGAGATCTGCTAACTTGTGCCGGAATAACATAAATGCCTAAGCCAAAATGCCACAGCTTTGCACAAATAGCAGAGCTCATCAGATGTTTTCTACAGCATTAAGGAATTTAAGTGACTTAATTGATCGAATATCAGCAATTTGAAAATTCACTAGAATTATGGAAGTATTGGGGTGGAGGTGAGGACGGAGTAAAAGCTTAATAAGCAGTGGTGTCTTCTAGGAACTGTAAAAAACAAGTTTCAGCAGAGATGGGCTAGATCTTATTACACTAGAAAGGCTCTAAACACAAACAGCAGCCCCAAACCTAGAACGGGTGGTTATGACGTGGACACCCTCACTGCCCAGTTGGCGCTCACATTTGCTGACCAACATCCACATCAATTACATTTCTACTGTATAAGTCACTTGATGCTTTAGAAAATATAAACACAGACCTACAGCATTCTAAAGAAACCATTTTTTAAGAAATTTAAATGCATTTTATATTAAAATAACTGATAAATCACTTGCATTATTGTCAAAAGTAAGGGATGTGAAAATAAAAGAGCTCTTCTTTAATATTTTATTTGCCGAATCTATATATTCAATGCGACTCTTTAAAACAATCACTTCTATGCTTTACCTTGACTCCTCTCATGGCTTTTCAAGCTAGACCATGTTACCCTCTTTGCAAACAATGCAGGTGCTTTGCTTTGCTTTTTCTTTCTTAACAGAAATTCAGACTCAAAAGCTTGATGTGACCTGAGTTTTACCTGGTGATCAGTCCCAGGGCTAGTCGGGCATGCCTTGGGTTTCCTGAGAGCAGTGATTGAGACAGAATGGCGGGAAGCAAGAGAGTGTATGCAAGCAGATTCAAAGCCCAAACCAGTATGTCTTCTCAGTTCATTTTTATATGTAAATTTTCAGAAATCGTATTAATATCTAGCCTGGAATTTTAGTAAATATAGATGGTTACTTGTTGCATCCATGAAAAATGAAGTAATTTCAAAGATTTAAGTCACAGTGACTACTTTCTTTCACTTGTAATAAATATATCACTATACAGAGTGATTCCTTTTTTTTCGATCCTTTACACTTGCTTATAATTGAAGAAAAATCAATTCCACTGTGTCATCTTATTTCATCTCTCACAGAAGTTCTGGCAGAACTAAAGTTTCAAAGGAATATGATAGAATGTATTTTGGACAATATTTGTATTCAACATGCTAATGATGCAATTCCTCTCTTTGCATTACTCATTGCCATGGTGATAGTCGAGTGAGTTCAATAACTCATTTTAGTGACATGTGTGAGGCCATTTAAATATTTTTAAGATAATGTATATTGATTAGAAAGAGTTAGGAAAAGACATATTTATGGTAGAAATTAGCCTCGCCTTTGTCTAAGGTAATTTATGTGACCTGATTGAATGGTTTTAGTTGTAATTTTGGAATAGCTTCTTTGTTAGGTATTTCTTTCTTTTCTCTTTTGGCTTTCTCCCAGTATTTTTATCTGTCTTGGGGCTATCTTAAAAGTTATCTGTTAATGAGTATTTGGAAGAAAATTGACCTAGAAAATGTCTCTTTAAAGATTATCTGGGTGCTTCTATCACCATAGATCTTCACCAAGTCCTATTGTGACACTGAGTAAGACCACCCACCCCCTTTTCAGGGGCATGGTCTCCTAACAGTGGTTTTACTATTGTCTATACATAAGGGACCTATGAAAACAGTGTTCTAAATTTCTAACTTTGTAGCACATCTTACCCAATTTTGTTTTGTTTCTCCTTTTCATGTCAGCTACCGAGTTTTTTTCCTTAGCCATTAAGAAATCCACTCATCTTTAAAACAAATTTAAAGCACTATATACATTTTGCAGCTTTATTTAAATGTAAAAGAGAAGGAAAGAATAAAATCCAAATCCAAATTCTCCTAAAAAGTAAAAACCTAAATATCTAAACTTAGGAAATACATTGTTGCCTGGGTTTTGTTTTGTTTTGTTTTTGCTTTGTTTTGTTTTGTTTTAATGTTGATCCTTGAGTGATTTAATGGTACCCAAGTGATATCTGAACATGAGAAATTTTAAAATTTAATAGTTGGCAAAGTCATTTCATTTGTACCACAATCAAATAGAGTCCATTGCCAAAGGTTACCGTTTGAACTCTGATTTCATTAGGCACTAGTCATGCCAAACAGGTATCTCAGAATAGCTTAATCTTTTCAAAGATACTCACAATGGCCAACTGTGTGTGAATAATGGAAAGTTTGAGATTCTTCTGTATTCTTCAAATTTTATAATCCTGAGAGTAGGAGAGATCTCCAGAGGTCATGTGGCTCATCCATCTACGTCCAGGGAGGACTGTCACTCAGGCATGCCCAACAGGATAGATAGCCATCTATTCTTAACATCTCTAGGGAAGGCGGTTTCCTTGGCAACACAATTCAGCTTTCTTAGGTTTTCTCACAGTAAGAAAATATCTTGGCCAGTCTTTGTGATTCAGGCACCTGGCAACAGTTGTGGTGATTTAGGCCATTGTACTAGGAGATTCAAGGGAAGTTGGGCTGCCCCTACATTTGATGATTATCACATTTGATGATTCTGTAAGTCTCCTAAGAAGTCAGATTTTTAAAGAAAGATGTGGCCACAGAGACAATGCTCAGTAACATGACCTGCTTTTGACAGACATGGCTATAGTTGGTTTTTATTTTTTTGTCGTTTGTTATTTTTATGTCAGAAGGTAATGTCAGGAAAAGTGACCGTTTCAGATCCCTGGTGACAAACATCAGAACTAGGATGAAGTGACTTGACTTTTAAACTGTTCAATGTCCTGAGAAGTTATAATTGCAGAAAGTAAGCATCTTCTACATTCTTGCTATTAAACAAGTACCTGCTCATTGATCTTTCTTTACCCTAACATGACAAATAAGAATCCAAATTTTCCCATTCCTTCTGGGGAAAGACATGACTAGCTATGAAGTGACTCCAGAGAGTTACTCAGCCACCATTTGATCCCAGCCTTTGTGCTCATGTTATCTAAACAAGGGCTGCTTGCTTTCTCAGGGATCAGGAAAATGATTTAAAAATTTGTCATCTTGACAAGGCCTGAAAACAAAGGGAGGAGTCCTCGAAAATGGTGAATTTTTTTTTCTGATTGCATCATCTGACTCAAGGATCCTGCAGCTTTTAGAGCTTTTTCTGTTTGCTCAGAGTTGACTCTAACTCAGAGTCAGAACTTACCAGTAGATGAGGAGCACCCCCAAAATCAATGTTTACTTTCTCCATGGGATTTTTTTAGAATCTAGGTACAGCTGCTTATGTCCCCAACTCAGATGCTCTTGTGAAATGACAGCCATGTCAGAGTGGTTGCTCCCCACAAATAACACTAGGGGAAAATGACTCTTTTTGTTAGGAAACAAATGCTGTAGAATGTTCATGTAAAGAATGTTGACTAAAATTTGGCCCATGTTTTGATTGACTCTAGGCACCTCTATGGAAATAAGTCTGAGGCATAGTTTGTGAAACATGTTTCAAAAGTGTTTGATGTATAATAAATGCTAGACATTTACAGTACAGAAATAGTTAAAAAAAAAACTTTAAACCTGTAGATTACAACTCTGTTCCTAAGAACCTCAGCCTTTATTGTGTCTTAGTAAAGTTGATCTGCTTTTATTTTTAGTTTATTGCATTTCTGGTGTAATAGCCTCTTAAGATAGAACTATTAATACATATGTACTGGTTAATGCCTGTTAATGCAGAAAATGGCACTTTGTTATCTCAATGTGTTTCCTTCAGTGTCACAGGGTATATCGATTTGATAAAAAGATCATTTGACATTGGTCAAAAATACATTTTCCCCATTTAAAAATATATGTATGTATAATTGGTTGCATAGACAAATGTCACTTTTTGCAGTATCTTTATCTTGCTCATAGTTTTAGACATCAACAAAGTCTCCACTTTCCAGCTACCATAGAAATTTGGTGCATTTGCAAATTCTGGTGGAATCTAGTGAGCTGAATGTATTGATAGATCAAATGATCCAAAGCACTTGGGTGTTATCCTTCAGTCTATGTTGAACCATTCGGACATTGGGAATGGTCCTTACACAAGGGAAGTCTTTTGAGAATATTCATTTTCTTATTTTGTTTTTTGTTGGTTTGTTTGTTGCTGGCAAAACAAAAAAAAAAATGGTAACTTAAAAACTCAGAAAAGCCACTGCACTGTAAAATATTTTTTGACATTATGATTGATTTTATCTTTCAACTGATTTTTATTATTTTTACTCAATGTCAACAGTACTGCAATAGATATTTATTAGTTATTTTTAATCTAGTGACTTAAAAAGGTTGAAAGGGATGAAAATCAAACTACGATCTATACATACAGTCATATTACACTAAGATGCCATGTTGTATGTCACACAGTTTCTAGATTGATTTCTCTTGTGTATAAGTTATAACATCAAAGATGCCAAAGGGTATATAAAATAAGCTACAATAATATTCAACAGAACTTAACCTGGACCTTATGTTGTAATAATTTATTCATATTAGCCGTAGTCTTCTGTATTTATATTTTCAGTATTTATTATGAATGACATGGAAATTTGTGTATTTATTGTGGCTTTTTATTGCAGTATGTATATATATATTACAAATAAGCATTTTTAATTCTTATCCTTAAGTTTCTTTTATTAGTGGCACTTGTATTATGCTGTACTTTTTATTATATATTGTACAATATCTTGTCCATTTGTTTGCAGCAGAGTAAAACCGGTTTCTAAGTTGTATCAACTGTTGCATTTTGTGTAAATCTTTGTTCTTAACATCCCGAGTCGCAATCCCGTACGCTGTCACAGCACATACAAGAATCCCTCCCTCCCTCTGTGTAGCAGATAACATGCTTGAAAAGTTAAGTGTGAAGCCAGTTCCTGTGAAATGGTTCGTTACATTATCATTTCAAAGATGTGTTAACTTTGTTATGATTGATCCCCAAGTGAGGATGCTTACAACACTGCTGTCTCAGCTATTCAGCCCCTTCATCAAGTCATGTCGTATAAACAAACGTGAAGGCCAGAGAGGAACTCTCTACGTAAATGAAATTTAGGAGGATATTTTTACACAGACAAACCCAATCTCTTGTAAGTAGTATCCTTTAATTCAACTGCTTAGTAGTATTGTTTTACTTTGCTTAAAGCAGAATCTGTGTGATTTGATGTTTAAAATATTTGAGTACACAAAGGTACTTATATCTGCCTATCTGTTTAAAGATGCTGGCTTAAGGTAAACAAAACTGAACTTTTATTGGCAGTGGAAAGAAGAGAAAAGAAACTGCATTCTTAATCTCTCATATGCAGAACACTGTCTTCAAACAACTTGTTTTATATCTGGAGACTGGATCTATGCTTTTGAAAGTAAAACAATAATACGTGATTGTGTAGTCATCCTAAAATTCAAATTTGATCATGGTTACTCACTTAGTTAAAGATCTTGCATGGTGTTCCTTCCTCATGGCCAAAATAAAACCCAAACTCTTTAGAATGCCACACAAGGTGGCCTAAGATCTGGGTACAACCAACTTCTCCAGTGCTTTTGCTCATCAAGCAGTCTCTCTTTACCTCCCATGTCCACCCTTGTCCACAAAATAGGTTACTTAGATTTTATCTGCTACTCAATTTTCCCAAATTCTCTTCAGCTTGCCCCTTCTGCCCAGGATACGTACCCCACAAACACACCCTGACAGCACAGTCCTAATGACCATCCACTCACTTTGCAAGAGACAACTCAGCTGTCCCTTCCTTCATGCCGCCTTTCCCATTCTCCCAAAAATCGATTACCTGCTCTTTTATGCCCAATGCAGACATTTATTAGAGACCATTCAGGTCTGCCTGAACTCATTTATGCATCTACTCCCTCCTCAGGACTCCCTGAGAACAAAAAACTCATTATTTTCCATGTTCCCAACATCTAGCTTAGTGTCTGAAACATGGTAGCTGCTTAAAATACATTTACTGCTATACGTGAAGTGCAAAAATGAGTGGTACAAAGTCCACTCCTGTATAGGAGTTCAGGTGGCTGGCAGAAATGGTGGAAAAGGTGTCAGATTCAGGGAGAGGGAGAATTTCAGTTGGCAGGAGCACTCTGTAATCCACATTATGCAACAGTTTGAGGAAAGGCAAATCAGGACCAAGTTACCCTCTTCTGTGCCTGGCAGAAGGACCTTCCTAAGAACAGAAGATTTACCTTCAGGAACAGATGACAAATCAGGGGAGGAAAACGAGTTCAAATATTGCAAAGCTTTAACGACTAGTCCGAAGAGTCTGACTGGTATCCTTAGGGAAATAGAGATGTCTTGAAGATTTTAGAAGAGGAAGTTCATTCAAATAAGAGTTCTGTTTGTAGTGTGGACTATCAATGTGACTGTAGTGCATAGATAGTTTGAGAGGATGGAAACGCCAGAGTAAAAATCTTCCTTATAGCCACTGAAGTCATTATCCATTAAAAAATAGTAATAATAGTTAAGAACCTACTGTGATTAGGACACTGTGCAAGAGTGTGCTAGAAGGAAGAGGCAGCAGGGAGAAGACAGGCCGGGTCCAGACAAGCAAGTGAAGAGGTCTACTTGAAAGCCTGGTCAGATGTGGGATGTTAAAGATAACAACAAGATCGTGAGCTCAAAATACCATAGGTGGTCTATGAGGAAGAACTTAAGAAGATAGACCTCGTTAACAGAAAGTAGGATATTATAAGGAGAAAGACATGTTCATTTTAAGCAGCTTGAATTGATGCTGGGATACGCAGTGAAAATAACAAATGGGCAGAAGGAAATACTAGTCTAGAGCTTAGATAAAGATATAAGATTTGGAGTGAATGAGGGCTTAAGAGGAGGACATACATAGGGAGAAGTGTATAAAAGAGAGGACTGAACTTTTAGGGTAATGATTCAGGTTGTGTTCTTCAGAGGTGCACAACTCTGAGATGGAGTTGAGTTTAGCATGCAGGATTTTTGTAAGGAATCAGTACTTGTGCAGGCTCAGGGAAGGAAGAAGATTAGGAAAAGGGAGAAATCAAGCAGTGATGTGGGTCAATCCTACTGGAGTGCTCTGGGGCATAAGGGCTCCTCTGAGTTGTCACTTCGTGGGCGAAAGGGCTGGGCCTTTATAACCACCCCACAGCCAGTCACTGGATGTAGTCCCACCCAGAGAGGGAGTGTTCTTGGATGAGGTGGCACTCTGCAGTGGAGGGGAAAACCTACAAAGAGCTGAAAGCTGGAAGATGTGTTCCTGACAGCATTCTCAGAAGCTGGGACAAGTCCTTCCTTGAAGGGGAATTCTTGAAGGTGGAACAGCTCTGTCTTCCACATCCATTCCTCCACTTTTTCAGTTAAATTTCAGGGAATAGCTCCTTCAGGGTTCTGGGGAAAACTTAGAAAAGCAAGGTTAATAGAACGAATGAATTACAGTTCCTGCCACCCTGGCTGGTCCTACAACCACAAGTGATATTGATCTTCTTCCTCTTTCACTATTAATTCTATATTCTCTTCAGCTTCAGCTACCACTTTTGCTAGTCTCAATGGCTTACTTGGTGTCAAGGGCTCAGACCCAGAAGGCATGTAAGTGAGTCTTTCTTTCTGCTCCTGTTATATGACAGCAGACCTGTCTCTTCCTGATGATCAAGGTGAAGTAGTTCTGCCAAGATGGTGACTCTTCCTACCTATTATAAAATGTCAGAGCCCAGCAGCAACTGCAATCCTATGGGACTCTTTAGTGACCCAATAAAAGTGTACCCCTTTGGGAACCAGGTGTTTTATCCTGCAGAGCTTATAGAGTTGTAGGGTAGAAAGTGCAATCTCCAGTGGGTCATGTTAAGTGGGGCCTCTCCTGCTTCCATCCCATACTTTTTGGACCCATGTGTTCTTCCTACTGGAGATATATTACTATATAAGGTTTTTTATCCAATGTTTATACTGCATCCTGGAGAATGGTGCCCCATCTTTGCAGAGGATCACCTCCAAAATTGCACTTCAACTGCACTTTCAGCAGGAATCAATACTCTGTTGGGCAAGGAGCTTTGGAGTCTGTGATATGACCAGTGGACCTCATGGTCATATGCCTACTCCCACACTTTCTTTTCTGTGAATTAGTTCATCTGCTCTGATTTGATGTTATATGAGATTGCATATAAAGACACTGTAAGCCCTTGAATAATGGTGTTAACTGATGCCCTGCAGGTAAGAACATGCTTGGAATATATGTCTATTTCTGTTTAAAACAAACAAGGCAAAAAAAGTTTTGGTCCTTCTAGGAAGGAAGGGGCTCAATAATCAATCTGCTAACAAGTGTCTGGTTAGATTCCAGAAGAATAGTGCCATATGGAGGGCCCAGCATCAGTCTCTGTTGCTGGCAATCTGTATCTTTGGCAGCAACAGAAGTTAATCAACCTTGGGAAGTTGTAGGCCATGCTCATAGGCCCAGGCAGAGCCACTGCCACCCAATTCGTGTACCTATCATGGCAGCACTGAAGTCACCAATGACTGAGGCTGGCTGCTGGCAACAGGCCAAGCTATTCTGTCTATAGCAATACTACATGAAACAAATGTAACAACCACAAATGTGAGCTGCATGTGTAATTTTGAATTTTCTCATAGTCACTTTAAAAAGAGTAAAAAAAAAAAAAGGTAAAATTGATTTTAACAATATATTTTATTTAACTAAATATATAAAAATTTCAACATGTAACAAATATAAAAATCATGAGTAATATTTTACTTTTTTTTTTGGTAATAGTAAGTCTCTTAAATCCAATGTGTTTTTTACAATGACAGCGTATTTCAATTTGGAGTAGTCACGTGTGACTGGTGGATACAATATTGGACAGCACAGGTCTGTACTGCTGTCTAGTGCATATTCTGTGGCAGGTGCTCTCTGATAGGTGTTGACATGTGAGGCAAATATCTTCACACTTTGTGCCCACTCTCACGTGTCCGTCAACATGCTCCTACCCCATACCTCCTTTTCCCCAATTTTCTAATCTCTGTCCTTTCAGCTTCCGGAACCAGGCCATTCGCTTCTGCCCGGGAGTCCATATATATGTTCTAACACAGCTACTCCTCCTTCTAAACAAAGAGAACAATCAGGTGTACAACCAAAATTCTGTCCATTTTAAGGATTTTTCCCTAGCCACTGTCTGTCAAAGCTACTCCTGAACGAGGCTGCAGTGGAGCTGCCACACATTCTCGGCTTGCATTGCATCCACTTACTAAACCAGCCCATCCAGAAACAATATTTGAGTTTTTTTTCCCTCCTCCATCATTTGGCCATAAGGGATCCTCCATGTGGAGTAAGGGACATGCTGAGGGAGGGGTGCTGCTACAATGGTGGCAAATGACATGGAAGACAGGGCTACTTGGCACGTAGCTTTTTTGTGCGTTCCTGTCCTATTTATGCTTGATCTAAGTTTTCTGCTTTTATAGAATCCATCTTACAATGGCCTTCTGCTAACCCTGCCTTATTTTTTGACTTACTGGCTTTGTTAGAACCCAGTCTGAGGCATGTGGTTCCTGAAGCATGGTCACTTGGTATCCTGTGGTCAGGCACTGAGTCTCTAGGAGGCCTCAGTAATATATCAGGAGTTGTTTTTCAAAAGGCAAATAAATTACTGCTACAAATGGCAATGATTTTATCCCAAGGCCTATGTTGGGATTCTACCATTGGGCTTGCCATGACCTCTGCACAGCATCTGTTCCCACCATTGGTAGCTCTAATACCATGGTGTCTGCCAGGTCACGTGGCCCAAGTGGCAGGGCTTGGTGCACTGCAACCAATACCTCCTACACAGACTTTTTCTGCTCTGTGTCCCACTCAAAGCTGGCAGCCTTTCACATTGCCTGGTATATGGGTCAGAGCAGTCTTCCTGGGTATGAAACATGCTACATTCAGAACCTAAAGAGGCTTACCAGGTGTTGTGCTCCTCTTTTCTTAGTGAGAGTTGCAATATGCAATAATTTATCTTCACTGTGAGGGAGATGTCCTGAAACCCCCCACACTGTAGGATTCCTAAAGATTATATTGGTGTGGCAGGCTCCTGAATCTTCAAAGGGTTTATCTCTAGTCCTCCCTCGTGCATGTGTTTTACCAGGAACACCAGCATGTTGGTAACTTATTGCCCATTTGCCCTAATTAGCATAATATCATAAACAAGTGGTATTCTGTACAATATCCAGAGAGTTGAGATCTCTTCATGCTATGACAAAATACAAAATATATATTGTTGCCCATTCCATGTGCACACAAAAAATTTCTGACCCTCTTTTTCTAATTGGAATAGGAAGGAACATATTTGCCAGACCAACAGCTTTATCCATGTACCTGAGGTTGGTTAACCTGCTCTAGCAAAAATACTATTGATATATCTGGCACAACAACTTCAACTGAGGCTACCATTTCATTGAATTTTCAATAATCTACTCTCATTCTCTGGGGTCCATCTGCATTTTGCAGGGCCAAGTTGCTGCATTAAGATGACTTAAGTAGAAATAAATAATAATAGGAACCACAACCCCTACATCCTTTAGGTCCCTAAGGGTACCACTAATTTCTACTATCCCCTGTGGGATGCAAACATGTTTTTTATTTACTGCCTTGATTGGATGGAGGGCAGAAATAGTTTCAGAGACTTCTGCTTGGCTTTTCCCACTATTATAGCCTTTATCCCACAAGCCAAATCTTCAGTGTGGGGATTGCATATATACCAAATATGCCATCTTCAATTATATACTTGGGGATCAAGGAAAATGACCATTAGGTGGGTCCACAGACCCAGTGGACTTACTGTAAGACAGATTTTCACCAGGACTCTGTTCATTACCTGGTTCATGTATGCTCCCACTTTAACAGGGGTAGCCCATAGTGAGGCTTCAGATCTCCAGGTGTCAATGTCAACTCAGACCCAGTGTAGAGCAGTCCTAAAACATTTAGGTATTCTTCTTTCTCTTGTGCATAGTCACCCAAATAAATGGTTGTAGGAACCTTTTAAGGAAGACTGGAGGTATCATTACCGTATATAGTTGCCTGATGTAGCTGAGTCTTTCCTCCTGGGGACCTGATCTTCTCTTTGGTCAATGGGTCCTGGGTCTGAACACTAACTCAGTTCTGGAAAATAGGCAAAAGATTACAACATCTTGTTGGGGTGACTACCTTCAAGATCTTGATTATTTATCCTAATTTCATGTGATAGTATAAGCAGAACTATCCTTGTTGGCTGCCCATCTATTTTGTGCCTAGGAGTGTGAGGTTCCATTAACCATCTCCATACCTCTCTGTGGGTCAGGAACCCTTGGCTGTGGTTCTGACTCTGTTGCTCATTATGATAATTGCATCCACCTGCAGTTAAGTGACACCACCTGTCCTCTATTGTTTCAGGGTCCTTTTATTTCCATTGGATTGTCTGTGCTCCACTACCGTCAGTGATGCGGTCCACATTACCAACCAAGGAACAAATGATACAGCTTCAAATTCCATCTTATCAACTGCTTTTTTGGATCATTCCTGGTACCAAATGTTAGATTGGGCTTTCTAGAGATCCTCAAATGGAGCTTGACTTGCAAGGCATTTATTAGGTTTCAGCAGCTATGGAAGTACACAGGAGGAAGCAACTGACTGGAGAGATAATTTGAACTATGTGCAGGCTTGACAGAGCCTCAGCCCAACCCTCAGGGAGCTCCAGAGCCATATGACCCACTGGAGTTGTCTTTAGAGCCCTGCCGTAATCAAGTATTGGATGTGGGTAGCTAAGAAAGGTTGTGGTTTTGGGCAAGGCCTCTCTGCAGCTGAGGCCATCCCTGAAAAGCAGATAACAAGCCCTGAAAGAAATCTGAGTGGTGCCTCTGCCTGCCCATCACAGCCAGATTTAAGATTCCAAAGAAGAAAGTAAAGGCAGGATTTTGTATCCAAGAGAATCCAGTGTAAGAGTTAAGAGATAAATGAAAATTCTCTAACTTAGCTTTAAAAATGAATGTGTATGTTTATCAGCACAAGATTTGTCCTTAATGATAATCAGACTCCACATGGAATATTCAGTTCAATTCTGGTTACTGCAATTTAAGAGAAACATTCATTTACTGGAATGTGTTCAGAGGAAAATAATCAGAACAATAAAGGGGCTAAAACCACACAAAAAAGAACTATTTAAAAGAACTGATGTTTATACTGAATAGAAATTTTCTTTAGGTACCTAAAAGGGCTTGAAATTATTCCCTTTAGAATCAAGAGATGACAGTCTAGAAGACAGATGTTATCAAAATATAGGGAGGATACTATAAACAATTAAAACCAAGTGAAGAAGTACTGCAGGTATAAGTCAGCCAGATGAAGGAGGAAAAAAGCTTTTTTGATGCCATTATCACAGGCAACTGCAGAAAGTCCAGATTGGTCCAGTATAAAACCACAAGAGAGTGGCAAGAAGGGAGAATGATTAGAAAGTCAATGTCAGATCATTAGGATCCTTGTATTTCATACTCAGGACTTTGGCAGTTGTGCAGCTATGTGTTGACTGGCTTGGCATTTTAAAAGGGTAAGTCTGACAGCAAGGTTGAGAATGGATTAAGGAAGAGGTACCAGATAGAAAGCAGATAAACCAATTCCAACTAGCCATGATCAATGGAACCAAGTCTGTCTTGCTCATCATTATATTTGCATTACCTGGCATTGTACCTGCACACAGAAGACCCTCATTAAATGTCAAATAGATGAATGTTCAAGGAAAGTACCACTGGTTGTATGAACCTAAACAAGGGCTGTCATGTTCAAAAGATAAGTAAAAGGATGAATGTAAATCAAGGGAGAGGAAAGAGTTAAGGGTAACAGATAGATTTCCTAATTTGCAACTCTGGTATACATGCTTTAGACTGAAAGGACTGAAGGAGGAATGATTGGTAGGTAGGTAAAGGGAAGGAAAGAAAAAGACTGAATTCTAAAGTCTCCCTGACAATCTATGATTAGGACCTATCTGTTGTTGAAATGTCTCAACAAAGTCTCCACTAACGTGCTTTCTCTTAGATATTTTCTATGCACAAGTTTCCCATGATTACCACCACCCCGTCAGAATGGGACAGCCCATTTCTTTGCTTTTCTCTGGTACAGCAAAGCAGCAAGCCAATTACTGAGATCATTCAGATGAAAATTTTACTTTTGCCTGAATTAGCCAGAGAATTGAAGCATAAATGGACCTTTTCACTTGACTGATTGAGATAATTGCCTCACTTTTCTAGGGGAGACCTATAGCTGGGAGGCCGTGTTTGGTCACCAAAACATGTTTGTAATATGCATTATTGACTTTTCTTGAAACAACTCTGCTTGGCTAAGTGCCACATTCAAATGCTTGCCCTCATCTTCTTAGGTATCTGAAACAATGCAGACAAATACCATGCCTGGGAAACTCACATGCACAAATTCTTTCGTTTGGGGCAGCCCTTAAGCACATCAGCTCAGGTCTCCAAAAGAGGTAAAATGGCATCTAGGGGAGTCTGGAAGGAGGCGGCAGGGCGGGAGGGTGGTTCAGTGGATAAGATGCAAGAAATGAGAATTAGCTCCAGGTGCCTGGGAACAAATGGCTTTTCCTGAAAGAATTGGGTAGGTGGACTTGAAAGAAACATGTAATTTACATTTATTATTGGAGGGATAAGAGGAGTTAATAAAGGGACCTGAGAGGGGGCAGACAATGAAAGCAGCAGCAGGGCTCAGATCAGAGCCTTTGGCCTGGATCCTATGTAATAGAAGCTTTTTCTAACAGCATGAAACACGGGGAAAGGATTCTAAAGAAACAGCACAGTATCTGAGGTTTTCTGCAGATTTTGCTATCTGGTGGCCTGCTATGACAGCCCGGGAGTGTGTAGACAAAACATGGCTGCTACTGACCTAGAAAATTCACCGAAGAGCAAGATGTACATTAGAAAAAGCCCTTCAAACTTGAAGTCTACGAGGAAATGGTGTCGTGCAAATGTGTCTGCAATTACTTTGTGATGGCTCCCCTTGCTGGCCAACACGCAGAACATCCTAGATACTGCAGAGAAGTTGGAGGAAGTTGTAACACTGAGGCAGCCTACTTGATTTCTACATTTCCAATGTATATATTGGAATATATATATATATTGCTAAAATAGATTTTATTTTCTGAGCATCAAATAAAAGAAGGGAAATCTCAGCCATGGCAGTAATAAAAGCCATGAGAATTATTTTTTTATTTTTATATTGATTTATCTTCAGTGGATGTTTAGAGTCCGTGTTAGGTTTTGTGAGTATAAAATAATATGAGTGCTTTAAACTTTTTAATTTTTAAACTTTTGTGTCACATACAATTTCAAAAACAATTTGAGGTGATGGATGAGACACACACATCAGGATTGATATATCTAAGAAGCTGCATTTTGGGAGCAAACCATTTGCTTACAATAAGGAGGCTGTCATTGTTTAAAGCAATCTTGAATGTCTTTTTTTGTTTGTTTTATTGTTTGGAATATGTTTTGATTGTGATAAATATGAATACTTTAAAAGTATATAAAAAAGTATATATTGACACAGGTCAAATATACTTTTAAATCCTCAGGTTATTTGGAATCAATCAACTATGTTGAAACATGAATGAACTGGTTAAAGTTAAATCATTGAATCTAAACTAATAAAAATAAAGCACATATCTTCCAAATCGTTCCCCAGGGTTCCCAGAAAATAGTCTTAAAAATGCCAAATAACATACTAAGTATATATTATCCACTTTTCCCACAGGCTATGTATGTTGCTATTTATTTAAACATAAGGACTAGAATATTTTATTTTAAAGATGTCTTATTACTATATATAAGTGTCATAAAATATTTTTATATGTATTTTGTCATTGATAAGTCTGAGGAGATGAACTGAATTGCTAGTACCAGACTACTTTTTGTTTTAACATAAACCAAGATTAATAAATCTTGTTTTCAAAACAAATAATATTGACAGGGAAAAAAGTCATATCATGAGACAGAATTTTTATTTAGGCTGATCCTGCAATAGATAGGATACTCTTGAAATTAACAGTTTACACTGAAATAATTAATTTTCCTCAAATTTTTTTATTCTTTCTGTTTTATTTTTGTTTTTGTGTATGCAGTGTATTAGTCGGGAGATTCTAAATTATGCTATAGTAACAAACAACCCTCAAAATCTCAGTGGCTGAAACGATGATCTCACCCTAGTTCCATCTTACGTGGGTGAGGCACTCTGCGCTGTCGTCCTCACTCAGGTGTGAGTACTGACGAGCCTCCGCGAGCCTGTGAAACATCGAAACATCACAGGCAGGGGGAGGAATGCAGCTTCTCATGCATCGCTTCTTGAAGGTTTCTAATTGGAGATAACACATGTCATTTCCACTCACGTTGCATTGGCCTAAACAAGTTACATGGACAGAAATAAAATTGCGTTTTACTTCCTGTTGTCTTAATTCCTTACAAAGAGGTTTTAAATTTTCATAGAAAAAAAAAATAAAAGGTTTGGGTCATGCTCTCCTGCAATATGCTTGGAAGAACAGAAACTGGTGAACAGCACCAATAACTTCCACACTCGCACTGAATGAGGAACTTTATCTTAATATAGGGAAAAGGGACAATTCTTTCATAGTCAAGAATCAAGTACAGTGACAAGATATGGTAAAATTTATATTTTGAATTTTTTTTAAAGCTGGAAGAGTCCTAACATTATATTTGCTGGTCAGGTTTAATATCTGAACTTCTTTCCAACTCTTACTTTTTACTGAAATAAATTGTGCTTACATCGAGCTCTCTGGCCGGGTGCGGTGGCTCACGCCTGTAATCCTAGCACTCTGGGAGGCCAAGACGGGCGGATTGTTTGAGCTCAGGAGTTCGAGACCAGCCTGAGCAAGAGTGAGACCCCTCCTCTACTAAAAATTAGAAAGAAATTAATCGGCCAACTAAAAATATATAGAAAAAATTAGCTGGGCATGGTGGCACATGCCTGTAGTCCTAGCTACTCAGGAGGCTGAGGCAGAAGGATCACTTGAGCCCAGGAGTTTGAGGTTGCTGTGAGGTAGGCTGACGCCACAGCACTCACTCTAGCCCGGGCAAAAGAGTGGGACTCTGTCTCAAAAAAAAAGAAAAAAATCGAGCTCTCTAGGGATTTCACAGTGATTGATCGATTAGCCTGGTTAAGGCTACTCAGGGTGGATGTTAGGAGTGGGACAAAGGCGTGAGAGCAGCTACTTTCAGGGCTCTGGC
>CAUYSK010104343.1:0-76597 GCA_963575035.1 Avahi laniger
GAGGGTAAGGATGTGATGGAGATATTCACACCTAATAGGTGCGGTGCCCACCATCTGGGGCATGCTTGAAGCTCTGACTCGAGTAGGGCAAAAGCAATATATAAAACCTAAATATTTGTACCCCTGTAATATGCTGAAATAAAAAAAATAAAAGGGAAAAATTGAAAAAATAAAAGTAAAAAAAATTAGAATAGGTTACTAGCTTCCTTAAGAAAAATGGTACAATTATTTACAAAACAATACCAAAATTTTACTACATTCAATTTGTTGGGAGTTATGAACTAGGTTTTAATTCTAGCTGTGCCTTGAACTAATAGGGTAATCTTAGACAATTTTTGTCTAGTTTTTGAGTTCCTCACCTGTGAATTACAAATTTGATTGTGTTGTTATAAGATTACTTCTAACATACATACTTTAATATTTTATTCTCTGTCCTAGTCTGAATCTCTGGCTAAAAATGGTTCTTGTCTCTGTATTCAGTGTGGAGAAAGTCTCAGGTAGACTACATAGCATTATTCCAGGTCATGTTTCCATCCAGATTTCCAATATCTTTGGATTTATTTATATTTTTAATCCTATTTCTTAGCAGAAGCTGGGAGGGTCTGCTGATCTGAATTACTGTTCATTTTTGCAGTATTTTTTTCTGTAAGATTCCCCAAGAAACTCCTTTTGGGTCCTCTTAGCAGAGAGACTTTTCTCCCTGGCCACCAGCTTTCTCTCATTGGTACTGACACAGCTCTCCTGTCAGATCTAAATCTTAAAAAGGGCTATGCCCTCACCAAAGTGAATGGCTTCCCATCTGCTTCAGGGAAATTCCATAGCTCAGGAGAGTTGGTACACATCATGTAGCTACAGTAACAAAAATAATTTCTTATTACATTTAGTTAGGGAAAATGTGATCATATTAGTATAAGGGTCTTCACTCTTACCTATATTTGAACTAGAGCTATTATACAAAGAACATCCATTTTTCCTTTTGTTCAAACCCAAATTAATGTAAAAGCTGCCTTAACTCTTTAAAGCTGTTAGATTTCTAGTTAATGTAGTAAAGCCATTATTTACATGGAAATGACTTAGTGCATTTCAGAGAAAGAGAATATGGCAACTGGATCTAGGTTCACAGAAAGATTGGACATCTTGACTTATATGACCTGTCTTTGATATTTACTGGCTTACCAGCTTTTCCTCAATCAAATAAAACTCTTACTTGGTAACATGACTTGTGGTTAGTAGTCTATCACATATTTTACTTTTTGTAAGCTTATTATTTATTGCAGTATTATTGATTTATGAATTTAGCAAACATTAAACCCCAAGGTAAGGTACTATGTTATTTCTGAGAATACAATAGTGAAAATAAAGAAAAATCATCTTTCTAAGCCCTAGAATGGCTTAGATTCTAGTAGGGCTTAGAATTTTGTGAGTGTCACTGTACAAAATCTTAAATTTCAAAACGTAAACATCCAAGAGCCTAAAGAAGAATAGGTGGCTTGATGGAGTAATCTAAGTTAAAAAATTATTAGAATTTCAAAAGGACCCTTGACCTACAGATAGAATTAGGTTCAAGCATCATTTTCTTCTACAAATATTTTTTGCTTCATTTGATTTCTAAGCCCTGAGGAACTGGAGAGAAGAAGACAGATGTATCTGTTGTCCTCTAGAGCTTCTGACCCACTGTTATCTTAGATTCTGCTTGGAAAATTTCATGTTTAATGGCTAAGAGCCTGGGTTACTACTAAATTATTAATCACAGTTTTAGTCTTCAATTAAGTGTTCATGCTCATATGTATCCTCCTCCCAGGAAGCCCAGGCCCTAGTTCTTTCTTCCTTTTCAAACTATATATAAGGAGTGTGCAAGTGTGTGTGTGTGTGTGTGTGTGTGTGTGTGTGTGAAGTGTGAATGTACTTGAAAATATTTGATTTGTCAAGAGTGTATACAACTTGGAGCGGAAAGAAATGAGCGAATAATTCTCACATTTCAAATATGCCCTATCAAGCTTGCATATTAGTTAGAACCTGCTCCTCTAGATCTCATGCACATCAGTGTATGGTATGTTTAGATGACTGGCTTTAGAGATAGAAAACTTGAGGTTGGATTTTATCTCTGCCATTTAATACCTGGGGGACCTTGTCAACTTCTTTCTTGTATCAACACTTGAATGATCTCATCTGTAAAATAGGGATAATAATTTCCAATGTTTAATCAAATATTTTTTTTAATTTTGGATATTATGAGGATGTAAATGTTTTGGTTACATGGATTGCTTTTGTACTGCTTGAGTCAAAGTTATAAGTGTGCCCATCACCGAGACAGTGTACATTGCACCTGTTAAGTATGATTTCACCCATCCCCTCCTCCTCCCTCCCACTTGCATGATTTCCACTGAGTTTTACTTCCATCTTTGCACATAAGTGCTAAATGGTTAGTTTCAATTTAATGGTGTGTACATACGATGTTTGTCTTCCCATTCTTGTGATACTTCACTTAGAAAAATAATCTCCAGTTCCATCCAGATTGTTTCAAAAGGTATTAATTCATTTTTTAAGGCTGAGTAGTACTCCATGGTGTACATGTATCAAATATTATTGATAGACTCATGAATTGATGGACACTTAGGTTGATTCCACCTCTTTATAATTGCGAATTGTGCTACAATAAATATTCTGTTGCAAGTCTCTTTTTGACAAAATAATTTTTTTCCTTTGGGTAAATACCTAGCAATGGGATTGCTGGATCAAATGGTAAGTCCAGTTTTATTTCTTTGTGGAATGGCAAAATTATTTTTCTTAGAGGTTACACCAGTTTGCAGTTGCACCACCAGTGTATTAAGTGTTCCTTTCTCTTTGCATACATGTTGGCATCTATAGTTTTGGGATTTTTTGATAAAAGCAATTTTCACTGGGGTTAGGTGATATCTCATTGTGGTTTTGATTTACATTTTTCTGACCATTAGTGACAATGAGTATTTTTTCATTTGTTTATTGGCCGTTAGTCTATCTTCTTTTGAAAAGCTTCTGTTCATGTCTTTTGCCCACTTTTTAATGGAGTTGTTGATTTTTTCTTGCTGATTTGCTTGAGTTCTTTGTAGATTCTAGTTATTAGCCCTATATCAAATATGTGGTATGTGAATATTTTCTCCCATTCTATAGGTTGTCTCTTTGTTCTATTGATTATTTCCTTGGCTGTATAGAAGCCTTTTAATTCAATCAAGTCCCATTTATTTATTTTTCTTGTTGCCCTGATTGTCCTTGGGATCTTATACATAAATTCATTGCCTAGGCTTATATCTAGAAGAGTTTTCCCAACATTTCATGTCTTACATTTAAGTTTGTTATCCATCTTGAATTAATTTTTGTGAGTGGTGAGAGATATGGACCCTGTTTCAATCTTCTACATGTGGCTATCCAATTTCCCCAGCACCATTTATTGAATAGGGATTCCTTTCCCCAGTGTATATTGCTGTCTACTTTGTCAAAGTGCAGATGGCAATATGTGGATGGTTTTATATCTGAATTCTCTGTTCTGTTCCATTGGTCTATGATTGTGCTAGTACCATACCATTTTGGTTACTATAGCCTTGTATTGTTGCTTAAAGTCTGGTAAAGTGATGCCTCCAGATTTGTTCCTTTTGCTTAAGATTGCTTTGGCTATTTGGGCTATTTTCTGGTTCCAAACAAAGCATAGAATTATTTTTTCTAGATCTGCAAAAAATGATGTTGGTATTTTGATGAGAATTGCATTGAATCTATAAATCACTTTTGGTAGTGTGGATATTTTAACAATGTTGATTCTGCCAATCCAAGAGCATGATATGTTTTTCCATTTGTTTACATCATCTGCATTTCCTTCCTCAGTGATTCACAGTTCTCTTTTTACAGATCTTTCACCTCCTTAGATAAATATATTCCTAGATATTTTATTTTCTTTGTTGCTGTTGTGAAAGTTATTGAGCCTTTGATTTGATTCTCAGCTTGACTGTTATTGGTGTATAGGAATGCTCCTGATTTGCATACATTGATTTTTGTAGCCTGAAACTTTGCTGAATTTATTTATCAATTCTAGGGGTCTCTTGGTGAAATCTTTAGAGTTTTCTAGATAGAAGATCATATCATCAGCGAAGAGTGATAATTTGACCTCCTCCTTCCCCAGTTGGATACCTTTAATTTTCTTCTCTTGCCTGATTGCTCTGGCTAGGACTTCCAGCACTATGTTGAATAGGTGTGGTGACAATGGGCTTCCTTGTCTTTTTCCATTTCTGAGTGGGAATGCTTTCAGCTTTTCCCCATTGAGTATGATATTGGGTATGAGTTTGTCATATGTGGCTTTTACAATCTTGAGGTATATTCCATTTGTGCATATTTTGTTAAAGAGATTTTATTATAAAAGGGTGCTGAATTTTGTTGAATGCTTTTTCTACATCTGTGAGATGATCATATGATCTTTGGTTTTACTTCTGTTTATGTGGTAAATCACATTTATGGATTTAAGTATGTTGAACCATCCTTGCATCCCTGGGATGAAGACCATTGGTCATGGTAGATTATTTTTTGATGTGCTGATGAATTCTGTTTGCTAGAATTTTGTTGAGGATTTTTGCCTCTATATTCATAAGGGATATTGGTCTATAGTTTTCTTTTTTTGTTTTTTCCTTTCTTGGCTTTGTATCAAGAGAGTACTGGCTTCATAGAACAAGTTGAGGAGGATTCCTTCCTTCTTGATGTTATGAAATAATTTCTGCAGTGTTGATACCAAGTCTTCTTTGTAGGTCTGATAAAATTTGCCTGTGAAAGTCTGGTCCAAGACTCTTTTTTTGTTGGAAGACTTTTTCATTGCTGCTTCAATTTTGTTGCTCATAGTTGGTCTATAAGGAGTTCTATTTCTTCCTGATTGAGTCTTGGGAATTTGTGTGTTTTCAAGAGTTTGTCTATTTCCTCAAGGTTTTTGAGTTTATGTACATAGAGGTTTTTATAGTATTCACAGATGAGATTTTGTATTTCTGTGATATTAGTTGTAATCTCTCTTTTATCATTTCTGATCAAGCTTATTTGAGTCCTCTCTTTTCTATTTCTGGTTAATCTAGTGAGAGGTCTATCAGTTTTGTTTATCTTTTCAAAGAACCAACTCTTTGTTTTATTATTCTTTGGTATTATTTTTTTGTTTTTGATTTTACTTAGCTTTCCTCTGATCTTAGTTATTTCTTTTCTTCTGCTTGATTTTGGATTGGCTTGCTCCTTCTTTTCTTGTTCTTGGAGATGTGTCATTAGATTGTTGATTCGTGATCTTTCTGTCTTTTTAATGTAGACATTTAAGGCTATGAATTTTTTCCTTAGGACTGCTTTTGCTGAATCTCACAGATTTTGATAACTTGTGTCTCCTTTGTCATTTAGTTGGAGCAATTTTTTGATTTCCACCTTAATTTCCTCCTCGACCCAATAAACGTGGGAGAGCTTTCCCAAAGTTCCCTCGACCATGCTTCACTCCACCATCAAATATTTCCATTCCCTATGGGTCAGTTATCCCATTTCACTAATGAGGCATGGATATGCTAAATGATATCACTCAGGCAAAAATGACAATTTGATGGCAGAGCCAGAATTAGAACCCATTAGATGGCTTTACTTTCAGTTCTGCTCTCGTGTCATTGAACAAGACTTATACTTCATTTCATTTCAAATTTCTTATTTACAGTTGATGTTTTGTTGTCTGGAATTTCATCAATTTTATCAATTTGATCCCTTAAAAATGGGTTTTAGTGATTGTGGCACTTTTGCCTCAGTGCACTTTTATTTTTGCTTAATCAATTCATCAAGGCATTCTATTATTAGCAGAAGAAAGGCAGAGACCAAGAACTTTAACAACTTCAAATACTCAATTATTTATTAGAAGTGGAAGTGTTTTATGGAAGCAAAATAGACACAATCAGAATTATTATTATTTAACTAGTGAACTGCTCTAGATCTGAACATGGAAAGAATATGCCTATGTGGTGAAAGCGAAAATATAGAATCTGATTCCATAATTCTGTGTTTTAGTCTCAGACAGACTTGTCTACATCAATTAGGACTAAATTCAGCTGCATACAACAGAAAATCCAAAAATAGTAGTGATTAAATCCAACAAAATTCATTTTTTCAAATGAAAGCCTGAAGTAGGCAGTCTAGGTGTGTTAATTGACTCCACAGAGTCATCAGAAAACCTCCTTCTATCCTTTTCTCTGCTCCATCATCCTCAGTGTGTTGTTTCCATTCTTATGTCACCTCATGGTCCAAATGGCTGCTAGAGCTCTGTCTTCCATTTAAAGGAGTCCTCCTGCAAGTCCCACACTATGACTTTTGCTTAAGCCACTTTCTCCAGATTCTATCAGAACCTCTAATAATAGTTGAGTGGAGATTTGTGCTTCTATATCATTTATTTCTGTTTTCTTTTGTTTTACTATTTTGCTGTTTTACTTTTAAACAGACCACATTTCCTGTTCTAATAATAGATGTTATATATTAAGAAAAAAGGGAGAATATTTATTGCATAGATAAGTGCAATATCTGACACAGTGTGGAAAGCATGCATGGAGGAAATATCAAACATGAGAATTATTTAGGGACCAAATATAAACAATCTTCAAATAATTCACACAAAAAATTAGTCCATATAAATTAATAATCCTACATAATATCTATAAAAAAGTATTTAAATACTTTTCTACATTATTATTTTAACAAAAGCAATGCATGATTGTTATAACAATAATAGAGAAATATGATGAAAAAAGTTAATAATCTTTCTTTTTTGCTTTCTGCCCTGCTCCCCACCTTGCAGAAAACCAAAGCCAGTAGTTTTTGAATATTTTTCCCACCTCTCTGTGGAATTATACAAATATATACAAGTTGCTATTAGTAATGAAAATAGGATTATACTATACAAATTATTCTGCAACTTGATTTTTTAACCTCATCTAATTTAAATACATACAGATAGCCTCATTCTAATGACTGCTTAAAATTCTACATATTCCATAACTATTTCACAAAAAAGACAACTTTTACTGATTAAGATTTCTGAAAGGGCAGCAAAATCAGCCTGATGAAGTACTGAAGACAGCTAAAGACAAAAAATCTAAATGTCTGAGACAAAGGTAGAGGTTTTAGGGTTGAGCACAGTAAGTGAGTCCTCCGACTAGTTCAGGACATAGAGCATGCTCAGTGTGTGACTGCACCACATTCAGGACAGAGGGGCACTTTTTAGCATAGCTTCTTATGCCACAAAATCCCTAAAGATACCATTTATGCCATCTGGCTTTGTTGTTCCTCTTAATCAGCATCTTTAGACATTTCTACTATTCATTTTTTCCCTTTTCAAAACATTTCCCCAATCAAATCACCATCTAATTTCTAAATTCTGAAAAAAAGTTTTTAAAAATTATTAAAAACTTCACCCTTAAATCACTTTTTCTAGTTATTAGTTCTACCTGTTGATAGTGTTTCTTTCCATTTTGAATTTGAGAATTATTTTTGTTCTTTCTCTGTCTTTTACACATTTTTTTCTTGTCTTTCTTCTGCTCTTTTGCCCTATATCCTTCTCCTTCCATGATCATCCATTCCCTCATCTTATGCTTTTCAGATATTTATGTGGACACAAACCAGTATATATTCTTTCACCTTGAATTTGCATAAATATTTAAAATTTAAAATGGAAAGGAACTGTGTTAGCATCTTAATCTCCAGGGTTCGATGTCTACCTTTTGAAATTTGAGCCACATGCCATGAACTACTCTCCTTTCCAGCCCTAACCTAGCCAATTCTTGAGGCCTGAATGTACATTCCAAACATGGTGAATAAATAAACTAAGTAAATAAGAGAAGGCAAGTCTGAGAAAGAGACTAAAGAAACTTGTTTTGGAACACAAACATGCAGATATTTTGGCATGTATGAAAGACAAATATAATCCAGGAACAAACACCAAGCTGCTCAATTCTTTCTACTGATCTAAGCTTGAGTGTTTTCTCCCTTTTGCATTTTGTGGACTGGGTTTACAGGAAATCAATGTAGATGCTCATTGGGAATATTTTATATATTCACACATTCTTTAATGTATTTCTTGGTTTCCTAATTTTACAGTGAGGTTAATTGGGGATACCGGGATTTGGGGAGCTGATTCGGACAACACCTAACAGAATAACTACATGTTTTCTTTGGTCTACTACACTTCTTTTACTAAGGAACATGATGTATATAATTACAGAAAAATAAGTGATATTATTAATAAGAATATAGAGCTCAGAGATTTTCACATATGGAAGGGAACCAAAGAGGTAAAATGGCTTGTCCAAAGTTACATTATTGTTGGCAAAGCCAGAACCAGGCTCTGTCCGTTGTGCAAGTTTCTCTTGCTGTGCTCTTGGCTCCAGACTGCTTCACATGATGAACTGATAGATATAGCTAAGTCCTCCATTATTTCCAAGAAAAAAAAATCAGTTAACATTTTATGAAATGCTAATCACATATCAGATACCACTGTGCAAGATGTTATTTGCTTTCATTTATTCCACGAATATATGTGAAAGGACATTTATGTGCAACTCTTTATAGGCACCGTCAAAGAGGGTCTCTAATGTATGGAGCTTACATCTGAATTCTCGTGTGTGTGTGTGTGTGTGTGTGTATGTGTGTGTGTGTCTGTATGTGACAGAGAGTCAGTCTGTTGGCAAAGGATGAAAGTGGAAAGTGAAAGAACAATAAGCAAGTAAACATATGCATACATATGATTATAACTGATAGTGTTTTATGTTAAATGAATATCAGGGATAAGATAGAGAAGAATGTACTATAAAAAATGAAGAGAGCTATTTTACATTATCTCATTTAATCCTAACATCAAGTCTATGAGATATGTACTAAGACTGTCCTTAGTACACAAATAATGAAATAAAGGCTCAGAGATTGGTAACTTCTTCAAGTTCACACATTCTTGGTGGAAGGAGTTGGCATAAAGCCCAGGTCTGCCTTACTCCAGAGTTGTGCTGCAGTCACTACGCCTGATTGCCTCTAAACCAGAGTGTCACAGAAAAAAAATATTTACTTGAATATTTCTTCAAAGCTGGGATTGTTAAATGAGAAAATGTAATGAGTAAACACTGATGATTAAGTATCTGAACAGCTGAGCTGAGTTGCTTAATGAGGTTAAGGCTCATGGCATAGGAACTCGAGTTATTTCATCTTGAGAATGGTGGAAAAGAGGCCAAATAAAAATGCATTATTGGATTCATCTGGTTGCTGTTTTCAAGGATCAAAGAATCAGCTAATAGGTACACAATTCTTGAAGCCATGCTGTTCAAAGAAAGGTCAGCAGGTAATAAAGACATCTAGTATTTAATCATGGATCAGACCACTTGACTTTTCTTGTATCATTGATATCAGCCATTACTGGCTGAGAACCAGCAGAGTACTCACTGCAGCATGAAATAAGAGAGGTTCAGGGATCTGTTAATTGCATCTTGTCTCAGCTGTAGGAGGTATACCACTCCAAAATCAGTCCCTTCCAATTATTCCAGGTTGCAGCTGGCATGGTGAACCCTGGGTTGTTTTTGTCCAATGAAAGAGTCTAATTTTATCACAGAATCACAGACTGGCAAGACCTTGGGAGGTCAGTGGAGCTTTCAGGCAAGGCTGCAATAAGTGAATATATCTAATCTATTTTAAACTATCTCCAGAGGGGAGATTCCATGATTTCTCTTGAAAGCCCATGTCGGTACTAAGCAACCTTTTCTGTAGCCAGTCTAACATCCCTAGTGATTTATTTTAAATTCATCTTTCACAGGGTTCATAATGTTAACTTATACTATCTCTATTTTCCCTCTTCATTTTTTAAACATTGTTAAAATTAAAATAACTCATGTTTGGGTAGAGGGACTAATGATTTTTAATTGTTGCTTAATTGTATATTATATCAATTGTTCAGCTTAAAATGTTGTTTGAATCAAACACCTATTGTCTGGAAGCTTTAAGTATTAAAAAAATTTGACTTTGAAGGACTTGCCACCTAGCTCCCACTTTCCCTCTGGTTCCCTGTGTTCCAGGCACACCAGCCATTTTACAGTCTTCAAACATGCTGTGCTTATTCCTGAGGGCTTTTTCCCTTGCTATTTGCTATTTCCATGTATGTAACAGTCAGCCCCAAATCTTCCAGGGGAGGACCTCTCCTCTTTAGAGAAGCCATCCCTGATCAACCCATTTAAAGTTTTCTTGGAACAGTAATACGCCTCTAAAAATTATTTTGTATGTTCCCCAGTTGACACATTTGTTGTTTCTCTGCTTCCCCATTAGAATGGGGAACCTCACCTATTTTTTTTTTATTAACGATTGTAATCCAATCCCATCGTCTAAAGTAGGTACATGGTAAGCATTCAAAAGTATTTGCTAAATGAATGAATAAAAGCATGTTTGCATAGCGATAAAGCAGTGCAAAATATCTGCTATCGTCTCTTTTTCCTCCTACAGCCCCTAGAGTGGTATGTACTGAGAACAATGCTTGCACGAACTCTAAAACCAGACCATGTGGCTTTAAATCCCAGATCCGGCTTTAACCAACTGAATGAAAACTTGGACAAGTTACTTAAATTCTCAGTTTTAGTTTTGTAATCTGTGAGTATGGTAATAAAACTCACCTCACTTTCCAGTTATTAGGATAATTTATTTTATGTAAGTGGGTTATTTACATAGCATATAAACTATTAATTTATTTTTTTGAACAGTATTCACTGATCATCTGCGTGTCAGGCGCTGATCCTGTCAGGTCCTAAGGTTACAGCAGTGACGAATCAGTAAATATTTCTACCTTCAAAGCTTGTAGTTTGGGGCATATAAGTACATGTTTATATTTATTCAAAGAATGTATTTCTGAATTTAACCTATAAGAGGATTAAATCCAAACTCTGATCAGGCTGCTAACACAGGCTGTTTTCATTACTCCAATTCGCTCTTCATTTAATAGTCAACATATACTTTCTAAGTGTCTGTTATGTGCCTAACCATAATTATCAATTTAATAGTAGTGTATTAGGAGAATTCTCAGAGAGACCTACCTATAAGAGCATGTAGCCAGTCTCACCTACAAACGTATTGTTCATATTTGACCCCTACGGTGCGTTAAGAGATCTATCAAGAGATACAAAAGCACTTGTTTAATATAGATCATATGTATTTCAGAAACACTATTAGCAAAAAAAAAAGTGAATATTTCTTTGGTCTCTTAGTGAAGAGAGACTTTTTTTCTAAAATAAAAGTATTTCTTGATTTTAATCAGTGAAATGTGCATTAGTGAAAGTTAGGATTAGGATTAAGACTTGGAATTTTTTGAAAAAAATTTTTTCGCCACTTATTCATTCTCATTTTACGATGTTTTGAAAAAGAGATAAGTAGCCAAGAGAGAACTTCTACTAATATATTATTAGATTTAGGTAAACATGTATTCACACATGTTTTCTAAACCTAGGTGAGCTTATATTTCTAAAGCATTCCTTTTTATTTATTAGTATGTAACTAAATTCTATATCAATAAATACACAGATTCTTCATCATTTTTATTGATCATGCAAGGTCTATATATGAATGTATCACAATATATTTAATCAGTCATCACTTGTTAAGCATTTAAGTTGCTTCCAGTTGTTTTGCTATTGTAAACAATATTAACATAAACATACCTGACAAAATAACTTTGTGCAGTTGCTTGCTTTCCTGACGATATATGTTAAAAGAATTTCTACACCTAAAAGCAGGTGCAGATCAATGGATTTGATCATAGGAAACCTAATTTGGAATATATGCAATAATAGAGCAAACAGGACAGAAAGAGTAAAGTGTGGGAAATATTTGCAAGACATACATGGTGTAAAATCATGACTGCTCGAGCCAGCCTGGCAGTGCTTGACTTTCTCACTTACCAGCTCCGTGACCTGGGGAAAGTTATTTACTTCCTCTGTGCTTCAATTTCCTCATCTATAAAAGTGGGGACAATGATATTACCCTATTACTAAGAGCAATTATGAGGAGTATATATAAAGTTCCCTGAACTATGCCTGCCACCTAGGAATGGGTATATAAAAGTTTGTTAATAAACATGAAAAGGCCGGCACAATGACTACACCTAGAATCCCAGCACCTTGGGAGGTCGAGGTGGGACCTCCCACCTTAAGACCTGGAGCTCAAGACAAGTCTGGGCAATATAGCGAGACCCTGTCTCTACAAAAAATAAAACATAAATAAATAAATAAACATGTTAAGAAAGGGTAATTTCAAAAATATATCGAGAGTTTAAAGATCACTGAGATTAACACTAATACTTGAGCAAAAAACAACCTAAGCAATTTAACAGCGTCTTCACAGAAGAAACAATACAAATAGCTAATTAATAAATTAAACATATTTGATTGTCTAAAAATAAAAAACCTGGAGGAAGGTAAATCCATGAAATATATCTTGGCCTATCTAATTAACAAATATTAAATAGAGACTAACCAATATAGGATCCCTTGCACTGGGGTAGCAATGTGAACTTGATTAACACATTTGGGAAATAATTAGGACAAATATAATAATAGCCTCAAAAATGGTTCACCCTTTGACTCTTTAATTCTACCTCTGAGAATATACCTCAGGATATATTCTAAAATGTACACAAAGCCTGTACCACAAAGATTCTTATCCAGATGTGACATACAACGTGGAGCCCAAACAGCAAAGTGCTTAACAAGGCTGAGCTTGGGAATGAGATAAAACCTGTTTTCAAATTCTGACTGCACCAGGAACTAGTTAGAGACAAATATTTAACCTCTTTTAACTCAATCTTTCACTTGAAATTGAAGATAATACCTAGCATAGCAAATTTGATATAAAAAGTACACAATGCCTGGCATGGAAATCTGAAGAAATGATTACAATTGTTATTGTTAATAATTGCCTCAAATTTGAGATGACCAAAATAATTGTAGACACTTAAACTATCATATATGTCTTTTCAGATATTTTAAAGGCATATATAGAGAACGACATGAGCATTCTAGCAGATATGTTTACTTAAAAAGTGAGTTTTGAAAGTAAATCCATTGTATAATTTTAACTATGTAAAACTATACACATAGACGGTAAATGACATCAAATGGTAGTTATTTCTGTATGGTGGAATGAGAATGTTATTATCTCACTGTACATAAATATACATTTCTGTAATTTCTAAATTTTCTGCAGTATATATATGGTACTCTTACATACAGAAAACAAGTATTTGTATAAATAAAATAAATCTGTAAGTAATATTTTACAGCTACAATGATATACATATAAAAACATACGTATTATTTCTTTGGGAAGAATCTGGTTTTTCTTCTTATTCTAACATCTTCCTATTATCAAATATTTATTACGTGTTCCCAGGCACTTAGCACTTGCTAGAGGCGAGCCTGAATAAGTCCCTATTCTCAAGGTGTTGACATACAAGAGATCATCTCACCAATAATGATCTCCAAGGTATAAGAAATGTATGCACATTCATGATGACTCATGAATAAATTCAATATGACAGGAAATATTTCAGAGTAGATTGTTATGCCCATTAGTATACATAGATGAAATTTGTTAAAAGTTTAACACTTAAAAGTGGTAACAGACAATAAACTAATATTTTCTCCAGGAAAATAAAAACCTCAAACTTTCCAGTAATTATAAAATTTTGGTTATGTAGTTCAGAACTATACGTATCAGGCAAAGCGAGAAATTTTACTAGCTGTCAGTATATAAACAATGAGCAATTAATATTTTCCACAAAGTGAGAAGAATCACCATCTCCACCTGTTATTTAAAAACCTCCTCTCTCCACTTGATTTTATTTGTGAAGTCAGCTGGAGTGTGCTAAACAAAGCTTAAATCAGTTGATTACTTAATATTTGTAATTGATCAAGAATGTCCCAGAAATTCGGTTATAACATGAAATTTAATATAACATGAAATTTTACTGTCATCAAAATTTTTTTTTAAAGTCAAGTAAAAGGAAAGAGCTGAATTGTATACTGCAGCAAAGTTGGGTGCTCCCCTCCTTTTGTAACCTCAGTGAGGGCAGGGTCATATTGCTTTTGCTGCATGATCTATTCTCTGTGTGCCCAGCACGTAGTGGATTTGACTTCAGAAAATGCTAAAAAAAAGCATGTGAAATGGTGATATCATGAGGCTCTGATACGTATATTAATAATTAGTAATATTAACTTTCCAATTAAAATATGAATGACTATAAAAGTTATGTAAGCATAAGGGCCTGACGTTTCCTGCCACACTCGGGATCTGATAAAGAGGATCTGGAGTCTACATTCAGTCCATCCTGCTCTTCACTGTGCAGGACGCACAAAGTCCTACAACCCCATAATGTGGAAGAGGTAAGGAGGCAGGTAGATAAGTATGTATGAAAGCAGAATTTTTGCATTTAAAATTCTTTCAGATTCAATCTTTCAAATATATGTCACACATATTCATTATAGAAAATTATAAACTATGAAAATTAGAGAAAAGAGGACCTAGAACCCATGACATCTACTTGGACAACTTGGCGAATTCCCTCTCGATTTTTAAGTACATGCCTTCAACACACACACACAAGCACACACAACTGTATTCTTCATATTAAAAAGATCTAAGGAAAACACCTATCTCTCTGTGCTTCAGTTTCTTTGTTTGTTAATTCCTTATATCATATTCGGAAGAGTTTGAAACATTTATATTAACCCACTGGTTCTTTTCCCACCTCTACAAATAGACACACAAACTATGCATCTCATTTGATTATCAGGTAGAAGTTATATTTAACCCCCAAAATGGAAGTAATCATCATAAGGTGCAATGTTTTCTCAGCAGTTCTGCCCGATTCCAGAAAAGGGTCATCTATTACCTTTAAAATAGGAAAAATAATAGCACCTCATTTCAAAGTTCTATTATGAGAATTAAGCAAATGGATACATGTGAAGGAATGAGTACATTAACAAGCATATAGTATGAGTTAAATATTAGTTACTATTTTTATTATTTTTACATGGTCCCTGTGGTTTTTTTGGAAAAGACCAGGACAAACAAAGGAGGGAAAATGGGGCCCACATCAATATCAACCAAAAGAAACATCGCAGAGAAAAAGAGCTGTTCTTCTTCCACTATATTTTTATCAGGGCATAAGGGAAAAATCATTACATACCAGCATCACGAAACAAGCCCCACACATGCGTATGCCTGGAAGGACTGAGCACTAAGATTGTACAATATTTTAAAATATTATGTAAATGCAACATAACAAATTATCATAATAAATATTGTGAAACCTCTCAAGTTAATTATTTCTCATGTTCATTGTGTAACCAAAGTTAATCCTTGCTATTCAACTGAAGAGTAAAATAAATAACTTCATGGAATTTGTTGTATCTTAATTAACCTAATTTCATCTATAAAATATATGAGTCAACTTGGCGAGGATCAAATGCAATTTTATTTATCAATTTAAGATTGAAAAATCCAGTTGACTATTTTTAAATTGTGTAAGAGCAAAAAGAAACAAAAAAGAATTATTGCTTTCAAAGGCATCCTTTCTGCTTTTCCTACTCAAAAATGGCTCTGATTAAAATTTTTAGCTTTGGCAAGCAGTTATCCAAAAATATGATCAAATGATAAATAGATGAGAGACTCATAACTAAAACCCAGCTTTCTGCTGTGCTTTCTAAGTAATATTTTCAACCAAATTTTGAGTAATTACCTTTACAATGCAGACGGTTGTGGCTAATATTTGAGGAGTCTGTGAAAAATATAAAATGGGGGAAATGCTCATATTAGAGAGATTCAGTGGACAAAGGTAAATTCATAATTAAATTCCTTAAAATTTCTTCTGTTTAGCATACTGTCAAAGGTGGGGTTTCCCAGGAAGCAGACTCAAAGACAGAGGTGAAGACATTTATTAAGGAGGGCTTTGGGGATCAACATCTGTGGAAGGGAAAAAAAGCAGCAGAAAGAAGCTGAACTGCATCACAGACCCAATGCCAGTCTTAGCTGATCCCACTGGGAGCTGGGAGCTAAATCTCCCTTCAAGGTTCCCCCATGTTGGGCAAGAATGGCTAAGTCTTTATACTCACGCCCTCATCAGTCATGAAATGTTGGCTTTCCCCACAAAGGTGTGACCTTGGATGAGGTGGCTCTGTCTAACTGTGGCAATTTTTGAAGATACCAACAGCTAAAGGTATCTGACAACAGCATACCCAGTGTCTAGACAACAAACCCTTCCTTGGCAGATGAACTAGGTAAAATTTCATGATCTGGGCAAAATGTCTACTACATACTCCATCACGTTTATGTAGAGAAGTAGTGTAAATTTCAGAGTAAATCTTCAAGGAAAGTTTTATAAACTTTTCCCATTCCTCTCTCCTACCTGATTTCGGGAAGTTATTTCATAATTGTTTTGAGACCAAATTTTATCACCTCCTTCAGGAAGCTTTTGCCACCCAACCAGACTTGTACATATTACTTTAATATTTTTTTCAGAATTGCAATTAACGTGTCAGTTTCCCTCACAGAAGAACTTCTTTAGAGCAGGGATTGCACCTGGGTCATCTTTATAACCTATTGTCTAGCACAAAATCTGCATTATAATAGTCACTCAATTAAATATTTATTGATGAATGAATAAATTTTTCTTCCATTTGTTAGCTCCGTCATCTTGATCCCTCCTAATCATTCCTTCTATTTATAAACTCTGAATTAATACAGAATTAATACAAGTCATTCTCTTTCCCACAATTTATAAACTCTGTTTTTTTAAAAAAGAAAAAACTGCATTGATCATTAGTATATCACTTGGGCCTGGCTTAAAGGAGTTTTATAAATAATCATTGAATAGATGAATGTTGATTTAATAGCCCCGGATGTGACAATGATGTAGTCTGTATGCAAGGAACTACATGATTTGAAGATTTATGATACTACTGGAGGTTTCAGTAAATCTCAGAAAAATTTACATACAAATTTTAAGTATTAAAATAAAGTATTTTATTATTTTAGAACATTTGTTACAAATTATACTGATACTGTTATTTATTTATATGTAGAAATGTCTAGATTCCTATTTCCACTATCACAGACAATGCCTACAGCCTATACAGACAACAAACATTTTTTAATACTTAAAAGTTGTATGGTTTAAATGAAAAATATCATTTAACCCTAATAATTGTATGATGCATGTATTATTTTCATCCTCATTTGGTAGGTGAAAAAAAATTTGAGGCTCCAGGTATCTTAGAAAGTTATCCATGCCTGCATATGATGAATGCCAAAACTGGGATTCAAAATGATTTATCAGATTTCAAAAAATGTTTTGCTGCCACAATCAGCCACCAGTACTTCAGAAATCTACAGATATTTACAAACTTATTATATTTATATGCATATATTTTTTATCCTCAGAATTTAAGTCTAAACCATGGCTCAAAAAATAAAAGAACTGGTAGCAATGCGTTTTAAGAAAGATACGTTGCACATTGTATTTTCCAAAGACAGTTGCAACTTCAGTTCTCCGTCTTACATCCTCCTCTGCAACATGACCTTACCACTGCCCCATCGAGTTGTGGAGTCTATTCTCTTCTCGAATCGAGGCTGTCCTTAGCGACTCTCTTGAAACCAATAACATGTGGCTGGAAGGATGCCCCATGACTTCTGAGGCTGGATCAGAAGGAGCCTTGCAGCTTCTTCCTTCGTCTCTCGGACAGCTTGCCCTCTGGATATTCTTTCTCCAGGTGCTCTCTTTTGGATCCCACACATCATTTTTTTGAAAAGCCCGAACTACAAGGAAAGGCCACATGGGACACTCTGTTGATAGTCACAGCTAAGCCCAGATGGGAAGTTATTCCACCCAGGCAACATATATGTGAGTGAAGCAGCCTCCAAATTATTCCACACTCCAGCAACATAAGTCATCTCCAGCATTTGGGTTTCCCCAGTTAAGGCCATGGACATAACTGAGGATAGATAAGCCATCCCTACTCTGTCTTGTCCTGACCCACAGATGTCTTGAGCATGCTAAAATGGTTGTTGTTTTATGGTGCTAACATTGGGTAATTTTTACACAGCAGATATCACACATCTTAGCACCAGCAGCTTCATCTTCTATTACTCAAGTCTAAATGAACTACCAGATTTTATCTGCTGAAGATCAAATGATAAAAGGTACTGGTTCTGAAATACTTCATAAAAGACTAGTCTTAAATGCATACTATCACACAAATTTGATTTTTGAATGCATGAATTCTAAAATTATTCACATTAATAGAAAAGGTGACACAATGATTGAGTCACTCCAATTACTGTATCATATTGATAGTATTCAACAATTCCTCCATTTCCCATTCCAACTCCTCAAAATGAAAGATATAACAACTTTAAGACAAAAATTTTTGTTTATCTTTCTTAATACCTACCTAATTGGTTAGTGACTTTTATTGCTTTATTGATATGGTAGTACAGATACAACTTTATGGGACTTGATTTAAATTAGATTTATGATAGTGTAAATAGTAGTACTTAACTGCTGCTATTTGAACTTAAAGACTCACATAATTCAAATAATAATGAACTCAAACAAGCTTTTTAGTTAATTAACTGTTACCAAAAGGTGGAAAAGTCTTCTCATAATTATTTGCTATATGCTTTTTTGCTATCATATAGATGATCCCTAAATAAATCTAATCATAAACAATATAGCATAAATAGGATTAAAGTTAGAGGTTATAATCTCTAGTTTTTAATGTCTTCCTGACTAGAGTGAAAGATGGATAGATTTTATTCACATTTTTACTCAAATTGATTTAGTAAAATAATGTATTGAGTGCTAAGAAAAAGGGAGGAGGCTAATACTTTTAGGATTAATTTTTGACAATCCAAATCTTTGTATGTAATATTCCCTGAAATATGTTTGACCATAACTGTCTTCATCAATGTTATCAACATTTTAGGATTATAATTTTTTTGGCTACATTTGATAAACTCTTATCTGTCCTTCCAAACCCAGAATGCATTATATGCATGTATGTGTATGTGTATATGTATATATGCAAATATTTGTGAAAAATTAGACAAACCATATAATACATATGCTTGGTAATTCAGCTCTATTTCCAGAATTTCATAAAACACATTGAAATTGATATTAAAAATCAGAAATGAAAGTAGTAAGCATAAATTTATATAGATTAAGGTTCATTATTCTTCTTTATAAAGTGAGTGGAATATTTATCAATATTTTATTATTCCATTGCCTAGCACAATGCAAAAGAACAACTTTAAATATATATTTCTTCAAATGGTAAAACCAATCACTCATTAAGTGATATTTGATTTTGCTTTGTATGGTATCTTGGTTCTGAAAGCAGGCTAAAATGAAATTCTTGATGCATCTATTTCTATTTTTCTTTTAACACAAAGAAATCAGATTAATAGGGGTCTTAAACTGATAGAAAATAAGTCAATCCCTGGACATCGTTAACATTCAAATTAAAAGAACACTTTGGCAATTGGTCTTCCATCAGCCAAAAATGAAAAAGAAAAGCAAGAAAAGAAAAATGGACAGGAGAAAATCCAGGAAAGGGCCTGGAAACATATTTGTCTTTCTTAAATGCTCACTTTCAAGCGTGTCTGGTTTCTAGCCCAGTTTGTATCAGAAGAGATCAATTTTTTCCCCTTTTCCCTGTTCTACTTTTGCACTGGTATTGTCTGAATCCCAGAGTGAGCAGCAATACATCATCTTGCTTCAACATCTGCTAGAGCCCCCTCTCCTCCTAATCTGCCCAGATCCCCAAAGCCTTTTCCACCTGCTATAGCGCCAAATGCTCATTATAGCTTACAGCTACGCCCTTCATTGTCCTTCCTCCCAGATCCTCACGGTTAACGTGGAACAATGACTATTATTAAGTGGGGGCTTCAGGAATATAAAAGCAGACTGGGCAAGGAGTGGGGGAGGGGCAGTGGAAGCACTGGGTAGAATGCCAAGAAAGCTGGCAGGAAAGAGCTGCTAGAAAGCGGTGGCCAATTTTCCAGTCGAAACATGAGTCACTGAACAGAGATGCCCTAGAAATAAATAGCTTCCCTGTTCATTGCCCAGGACAAGCGGAGACCACACCCTCCAGTGGTTTTGTGTCAGGGCACTTTTGGGTATGGCTCTGAGCAGCTAGTGCAGGAAAGGAGATAAAAATGGCCCGTTTGAGAAGGCTGGCAAGTCTAGAAGCTGTGTTTACTGCTGGGCCAACTGTAAATTTTAAACAATTGAAAGTTGTTCTGCCCCCTTTTTTACTTCAAATCACCAACCTGTTCCTTCTGCTTGCATCATCAGACCAACCGTCAATGAAAAATTTGAAGCACATGGGATTAGACTGCATAGAAAACAGAGAAATTTAGAATCTGATAGTTTGTAGTCTTCTTAGATTACCATAGAATCTGAAAAACTTTAAAAACAGAATCCAATGCAGGGAGAGGCAGCTTTACTTTAAATTTGTTGTCTTTAGCAGCTGGGTACCTCACTCCCAGATGTCATACTTGGTGTAATTTCCTTTAGTTTTGTAGGAGATATTTTAAGAAGTTAAATGCTGTTTCCTCAGTGACACTCACAGGGATAATCTTGATAAACCACATGAATGCTGGCTGGCTTCTAGCAGAGTTGGCCAGCACTCCCCTGGGCATACTCTCTTGCAAATGGACCACAGGGCAATGTCTCCAGCAGAATCAAGTCACTCCCTGTTGCTCTTCGTCTCTTGGAAGAAATATAAAACCACAGGTTTCCCCAAAGACCACGTAGTACAATTTTACTTGCCTACGCCACCCGGGACCCCAGGGAAGTGTGTCTCTATGCTACAGCCACACAACGTCCCAATCTAAATAAGACATAGGCTATCTAGCTTAAGCACTGCTCTAGCCAACATGCTGGAGGGGTTGAATGAGCTCTCATTAAGAAACTCAGCTAAGTGTAAAACACCTGAACTGTCAGACTTACACTTAGAAGATTGTCATAGTTTCCTTTTCCTTTTTTTAAATCCAAGTTTGAAAGTTACAATGAATTTTGGATAGGCAGGTTTTTTCAATTGCAATTAAAAAGAAGACAGACACATCAAGGGATAAAAAAGTTCCTCATTTTCACTTGAATTGACCAAAATACTAGATCTTCATTGGGGAGTTGTGTAAGATAGAAAAGTAACTAGAGGTTAACCAAATGGTGGACATTTCAGGAACATAATTTTAAAAGTCTAAAATCTAAATCTTTTCCTAGACATTTCAAATATATTCCTCCATTTTAAGATTAAGTGGTAGGAAATAAGTGCTAACATGAAGTATTTCATGTGAATGTAGTGAGAAAATTAGGGGAATATATATATATGTGTGTGTGTAAGAAAATAAATAAGAAAATTAGGGTAAAGAAGTTTATCATTGAAGTAAATATTATGAAGCATGTGGATGCTTTAGAAGCATGTGCCTAGCTCTTTCATTGACTTGTCTTGTAATTGCTCTTTCATTGCAATATTGGGAAAGTTTTATTTTACTTCTGTAGGCCTTATTTTTACTTTATAAAAGGAAGGTAGCAATAGTATCTTAGCTTCCTCATAAGGTTATTGTCAGTATAAATAAGAGACTTTGAGAAGGTGCCTGAAATAGTAAAAGATCAACCAATTTCAACTGGTATTATTCTTAATCTAGTCTACCTGAAGACATTTGCCAGACATTTAAAAAGTTTCCAAAGGACTCTATTTATTTTCTCTTTCATTTCCTTTTTTCTTCTTTGTTTTTCTGATTTTTATTACTATATTTTTTTATCCAAACCTTATAAAGAGTAGTAATCTGTTTCATTTTTTTATAAAGTTGTATAATCTTAAATTAGAATACAATAGGATGTTACAACTATAAATATTCCAAATTGGGGGAAAAAAAATCAATGACTAGGTCTTAGTCAGCTTGGGCTGTCATAACAAAATACCATGGACTAAGTGGCTTAGACAACAGAAATGTATTTCCTTACAGTTATGGAGGCTGCAAGTCCAAGATCAGGATGCCATCATGGTCAGGTTCTGGTGAGGGCCCTCTTCCTGGCTTATAGACAGCCACCTTCTTCCTGTGTTTTCACATGGCAGAAAGAGAGCAAGTTCTCTGGTGTCACTTTTTATAAGGGCACTAATCCACCCTGAGTGCCTCACGCTCATGACCTCATCTGAACTTAATTACCTCCCAAACGCCCGTTCTCCAAATACCATCATACTGAGGGTTAGGACTTCAACATATAAATTTGGGGAGGACAGAATTCAGTCTACATCAGACTGTTGTCTCAAAATCAGAGACTTGATATCATAAGCTTGGTGACGAAGTTTTCAATAGAACCAATAAACTTTGATCACCAAGATTTCAAATTGTCAGAGAGTTTCACATCACAACTTCAGCTTTGGAGTTGATCAGCTCTATACATTATTTTATTCAAATTCTTCCTTGTCTCTAACAAGTCCCTCCACATAACTTCTTCATTGTTATGAACAATCATCAGTTTGACACAAATTCTGACCCTTTCTCTACACTGTTTTCTGCTTTTTTCTTTCACTGGCCAGCTTTATCCTATCTACTAATTGCCTCATTCCCCAACTAGTACGCACCTTGTCCTAATCAGCCTAATCAGAATAGTCTGAGTCTCCCTTCAGTATCTGAAAATCTTGCCTTTGAGACAAACCCTCTTATTATAAGATCTCCTCTCTGGTTTCTTTCTCTCAGAGCTATCTGCAGGAATCTCACCAAAGCATTTGGGATTTTTTGACCACTTCTCCTGTCTTCTTTCCAGGAAAATCAACTTTCCTGATGCTTTCTCCCCAGATTCTCCTCCAATGTCTCTCACCTTCCCTTCTCAAGTTTCTCTTGCTCCTTTTACAAACCTACATCTACTCCTTGGCCTAAGGCCCTGGTTCTTCCTTCACTTTTCTTTCCTGTTCCTTCTGCATTTCATTATACCATCCACTTTCAAAGGTTTTACTTTCACCTTTATGAAGATGACAACCAACTCTTCCTTCACTCTAACTTCACAATTCAGGCCATAATCAAGAGCTCAAGCCTGAGAGAGGATCAGGCCTAGAAAAGGGAGACACGAAGAAGATTTTAGTTGGTGACAGAAACAACACTTCAGCAGTAAGGACAATTAACTTTGACGTCCTTCTCTAGCTACTTCATGATGTGGCCTTTCATTTCATTCATATTGCTTCATCTAGTGTAAAAAGACTCAGGCTTCTCCTTCTCTGCTGTATCACAATCGCACTGCTATTGCTGATTCACTTTTCCAGTGCCATTGACTGTCTCCTAAATAACGGGTGTGTAAAGTTGATTTCATAATATTTATCTTCTTTCCTTACCATCCCATGTATGTTTTATGTTAATAGTTCTAACACTCTTCTAGAAATCCAAGCTCAAATCTCTGTGGTGTCCCTACATTCTTCCCCAGAGACTATATTTTACAGCCATGATGACCTCTGATTCTCCTGGAAATTCTCATGTACCCAATAGCTCCATTTTATTTCTATTGACATTATTTTGTTCAAACTTTTACTTTACCCACATTATTGTATTCTCTTTTTAAATGATTCTATCTCAACTGCTCATTCCTGTCTCCAAGTTCATCATTATAAGCCACTCATTTTGTCATATCTTTATCCACTTTGGTGGCTCTTACAGCCTATCAAACAAAACCTAAGACTTTATCCTGGCTTTCGAGGCCCGCTACCAATCAGGTTGTGCCTAATTTTTGTGATGCACAACCTACAAGTCACCTTCAAATACCCTGCACCATCACAGTCAAATCCTATTTACCACTCTTGAATGGATGTGGTTAGTCACGTATTGGTGATACTGCTGCTTTCACATGGTCAAGAGGCTTCTCCATTTTTTCCATTGGTTGAAATGTTTTTCCCTTCAAAGGGCAACAGAGATGTCAGCCTCACATGTAGTTTTCTCTATTTCTCCCTGCCACAGCTTTCACAATTACATATGCACACACATTTTTACACTTAAATTCCTTACCACATTCTACTATAGTTACTTCTACCCCTTCCTTATGTTCTCTAATAGGTTAGAAATAACTTTGTGTCTAGAACAAGACCTATTTATGTCTTCTCTCTTCTCTACCAACAAACAATTTATCTGGAACCATATGTATTTGTCAAATAATGTAGTTTAAATCTTGATAAATATCTTTGAAATAAATACAAAATGAAATAATTAAATTAGTATTATGAAAAATTCTATACTTTTAATACTAGATGCTATTTCTTAAGAGGTTGGCTACTTTGATTATTCAAAATAATTATAACACTGCTAATTAGAGGAAGCAGCCTTTAGTTTTATGAATATATTTTGTTGGTAGAATGACATGATACTGGCAGCTATATTCTTCTGTTCTCTAAAAACTTACATGCTTTCATGCAAAATGGGCTACTATTATTTTGTTTGCATGACTGTACATACCTACATTAGGAGAAATACAATTCTGGAAAACATAATGGCTTTTTTTGGATACAAGAATATAGCTAGCATTTGGTCACATTGAATGTGTTATAGAATTATATTCCAATTAATGAATGTTATGTCTGTGAAAACAATTATATCCAAGAAAACTATACAAATTTAAAGTCTAAACCAAATAATTATTTTTGATAAGATTAAGATTTTTAAAGAACTATCAGTTAATAAAAGCTCTGCTTTTAAAACAATTTAATATAATAAGTTACATGTAACGAAAAGTTACTTTTTTATCTAGGTATGGGACATAATATTGCTACTATCAAAAACTAATTTCTTTAATAGCAATTACAATCTTTGTTTTTCCTCAATCCCACCAAAGTCCAGAAATTTCACATACTATAAAGAAAGGACTATGTGGAAAGTTTTGGGTCAAACAATATATTAAAACTTTGTAAGAAAAGCTAGTTATTTGAGGGTATTTGAAAGATACATCATAGGCAGAACATGCATTGTAGAAGTCTATTTTTAGTCATTTTTGAAATAGAGAAGAGAATTTTAATGATGGGATGGCAGCTGTCAGTGGCCATGGTTGGGAGATCCCACGAAAGGCCTCCGTCCTGTGTGGGAGGTTTCAGTATGGGTGACAGGATATTTCCACGTGTGCTTCCTTTCAGTTGATACTTTCTGGTAAAGCTTCCTATGTGCAGCTAGAATGCTCACCTACACCACCCCCGGCACAGCTTCTTGATTTGAATTAGGCTTCACGGAGTGTGGGTAGTAGGAGTGTGGGTAGTAGGAGTGTGACTCAATACCCAGACATTTGAGAATGTAGTGACAACCCTAATTATTAAGTTCAAAGAGTTTCACCATTGCCAAAAAAAAAAAGAACGGTCTTAACAAAGAAAATAAAAATCCATAGAACATAAACTTTATTACTTTAGAACCCTCATTTGGAATGGACATTTATTCTAACTTTGTTATTTTGCAGATGAGAAAACAAAGATACAAAAAATGCAAAATAAGATGCCCAAGGTAGAATCACAAGGTGAATATAGGTGTCCTGAGTTCCTAGTCATTCAACCTCACAGACTGACTTCTCTAAAGAAAATTATCATCTCAGTATTGAGCATCTAAATGTCATATTTGATGCAGTTAGTGAAAACAGCTTTTTCCCCCGATTCTTTTCAAAAGGCAGGTTAAAACAGCAAGAAAATGTGTATTGAATTAAAAAGGGTTATAATTTGGTTACATATATTGAATTCTTAGAACACTGAAAAGAATCTCTTTATACACATATATATATAATTTCTAAAGGATAAAATTATAAATTATGGAATGAGATGAGATATATTTGAATTGCCTTTGAAGGTTACTGGGATAAGACTCACACAACTAATAAAATGTCCTTTGCCTAAAAATTGGCAACTTGTTTTTCCTTATATGTTATTTTCCCCAATGAGTTCATCCAGGGTGAAAAAGTGTTGGTGGAAATTATCTTTGCCATACAATTAAAAGGCAGACAGACAAATCAGAAAGAGTATAGGTTTAAATTATTCTTAAATCTTTCTCCTATATGGCTTTGTTTAAACATCCTCAGGCCAACTGAGATCATCATTCAATAAATTCCTATCATAATGCAAGGAAGGCAAAATGATTTTAAACTTCATTGTTACCTTAGTTTGTCATAAATATTCTTCACTTAACAGAAATTTAGAAAGAATTATTTCTATAATTGAAATACATTTTGATAAATAACTAAAAGCAAGATTCAAATTATCTTGCTAATACTTTAGCTGACTCATTGGTGATGAGCAGTTGTTAAGAAACTGATGACTTCTGGTTTGTGATTATACCTGGTTACCATTATGATTACCTATTTGAGGTCTAAGTCTCTGCTTAGAAAAAATATATAATGTAGGCTGAGGAAAAGAATCCAGAGTTTCAAATATAAGCATAGGAATTTGTGAAAACCTGTGATCAAATATCTACTAGCCAAATGAGCTAGAGTGGAGAGTTCTGGAAGAGATATCCAACATGAACTGAGTGGGAAGAAATTGGAAAGAGGGGAAATATAATTATGAGAAGACATAAAACCTGAGGATTGAGCCAGTGGACGAGAAGGAACAAAATATCATTGTGAAAGAATGGTTAATGGAAGGTACAGAACATTATGCAAAAATAATTGAAAACCTAGCAAGTGGAGGCCTAGGAAATACAGAAGGTGAAAGTCTCTGTGTTTAAGCAGCTGGGAATGGTCATTTACAGCATGGTCCTTGTAGAATATTGGAAATTAGATTTTGTTCTAAATATCATGGTATAAATGAGAAAAAAAAGATACAAGGACAGTTCAGAGGGGTTCGCGATAAAAGTTCACAAGGTCTTATTCAACTAACTCATAAAACTCAGCAATCCTCACACACTTTTAGCTATTACTCCCTCGTCCCTGTTGCTCCACACCCACACACACACCTGCTGCCAATAATCTCATTGCAGGCATCCACAAAGGTAAATTAAATAACTTGAGCTTTTTGACATCTCAAGACAATCAAACTGCTCTCTAAGACATGTGAAATGATATTACACAGTGAAGCATTATAAACCTTAAATATTTAACTCAATTCTATCCCCAAATTGAGCAAATTACATTTAATCAATTATATCTCAGTATCCTTGATTATTCAAATACTTAAGGATGCTTTAAAACTAAAATAAAATGGTGATTTATTTGCATTTATGCAAATAAGAGAGAGATATAAAGTATTTCTTAGACATTTTAAAAATTATTTTTAATTAAGATAAGACTAAACAAAATAGCACATTGGTATTCGCAAAATGAAACTCATGTTATTGCCAGTATATTATAAGCACATGTCAGCAGCAATAGCATTAATACCAAATGGTTTTTGCCTGGCCAATACTTACCCTTTCTGAGTAAAGTCCTATATCTTGAAGAAGGCAAGATTTTCACCCCACCTTCCTTTCAACCTAAGCAATATACGAGTTCATCGAAATATTGTTCTAAAGATAAACAATTCTCCAAATACAGAATAACTGCAAAATTCATTGTGCTGAAGGATTAGATTTGTTAAATTCAGAGGAAGAGGGACGCTTGGCACTTGTGCATTATTGGAAATTCCCCAAACACAGACAACAAAAGCTCAGTCAGTTTAATCAAATTATCAGCTTTTCCTCAGTCTGTGTTTAGTCTGTGTTTGTCTAATGTCCGGGTGCATATTTTCTACTTAAGAAAATCAATAAATCTGCTGCTTTAAAAAAAGGCACATTTCAAATGCAGTATACAGCGTATTGCACTATCTGATCCAGCAATCTGTCTGCCTCTGCCCACAGAAGGAATGAACAAGAAAATATGCCTGATGAGCTTATGAGATGGTTTATTTGCAGGGAAAAAATGATGCCTTTCAGATGTGAGCACCATTCACTTCCAATGTAGAAGCATATACCTGAAACTTTCTTCTGCTGTCTTAAATGGTTATGAGTGTCACAGGCAGAACTAATGTGATCTCAGCAATGAAGTAGCTAAATATGGTTTCTTAAGTAAAATATTTATCCTTGTAATATTCTTTTATTGACATAATTTTTACTTTTCTATTTACCTTGAGGTCTAACAGCATCTCCCCCTTTATTATTGTTGTTCTGTAAATATTTGAGTTGTCAATCTAACATGTAATATTCAATTTTCCAACTGTAAGAAACTATCATTTTGTTCCAATAATATTTTCTCATATCCAAGTTGCTCTCAGGTTCTCTGTTGCTATCTCTTCATTTGTAGCAATACTTCCTACATAAACAAGGCCAAAGAGCTATTTATATAAATCATCTTAAGTATTAGTACTTTTGATATGTAAGTAGTTAATTTTTGTTCTATAAAGATTACATTACTGATAACAACAAATCAAGAAAAAGTGCAGGATTTTCTTAGACTCAACCAGAAAAATTCAGAACTCTGGTGCTAAGAAGTCGGTTCATTCATTTCCATGGATAACTCTGACTGTATTCGAATTAATGTATGTTCTCACTCAGAAGGGTGGATCTGAAATAAAATTTGAAAAGATATAAAGAATACGGACACTTTTAAAATAAGATAGATTTTTTCCTATTGATTGAGACATAAACTTACTAGAAAATAAATGTTTCTTTTCTTATCAATAAGTGATAGAATGCTAGACATAAGTTAATATATTAGAGCTTTTTGATCTAAATATTTGTTCACGGGTAATCTTTAGAAATGAGCTTGTCATGATATAAGTCTTTAATCTCAAAACCAGCACTGATGCCTCTAAATGAGTTGGTTTGAACAATGACAGTACACCAGATTTGGTTGCTAGAGAAATGTTATTTACTCTTTCTCCTTCTGTCTTTTTGGCAGTGAGAAGATAGGGGAAAATAGTGAATTCAGGCATCCAATGAATATGACAAATATTAATAATTGCCCAAGTAATTTCTGAAACTTTTATTGATGTATGTGTCTGTGCTATAGGGAACAATAAATGAGCAAGTATGGGGAAAGGAAGAAAAAAGACTAGTAAGAAAAGCATCCTGTATCAATTTTCACTAAAGACAAATTTTGATTAGCTGACTCCCCTTCCTGCACCCCACAACATTTGATGGCAAATATTTGCTTTGTTCATTATAAAAATGAAGAAGTCACCACGATCAAGTAAGTTTCTTTCTTATTTTTAATGATTTTGGGAGAATATTTTTATTTTTGGTGCACAGCTCTCCCTGGATCTGATTTGCTGTTTTCCCCCACTGTTGTTTATGTGAAGAATTTCTAGTCAGGGTAAAAAAAGGTGTTGCTTGTGCAGAGAATCCGTTTAGTAGAGCAGGCTAATAGGCTGACCAGTCATTAACTAAAACACAGCTGGGAAGAGGCTATAATCCCCCAATTTCCTTCACAAATGCAGTAAATAAATATTCAAGTGAAGCAGTGTACAAATTTGCATATGTGTTAAACAAAAGCCCAGCTGAAGATTTGGTTTAAAAGCTCTGCTAATGTTCCTCCCTTTTTTACCTGTAATTCTTCTACCTGAAGAGTTTACATTTCACAAAGGTCCCCAAACTTCTCCCAAAATAGAAGTCCCTTTCACGTCAAGAATTATTTTAGAAATCTTTTTTTTGTGTTGGCCCCCACTTGCTGCTTCATTGAGCTCCATTTTTTAAAGAGAACGAAAGCCACCTATCAGCATAAGTCTATTTCTTCATCTTCAGATGCTTTGGAGTATCTTTAATGTGTAACATGCCATTGCACACTTTGTGTTCTGTTAGTTGGTGAATAGAACTCTAATTTTCGGACCCCAGAACAAAAAAATACTTAGGAAATAAAACTCTAAGTCTTCACCATTGGTATAACTAATTTGCTGACCCCATGGCTTTTCAGAAGCAGATTCAGATCAGCTTCCTAAATTCCTTAGTCTGTCCTCTGAGATTTCAATCAAATGATGTAACACAGGATGCTGTTCGGTTAATTATTCCTTAGAATAAGCCTCAATATCGTTGCAAATTCCCCGCTCTGCCCCTCCTTTCCCTCTCCCGCTCTTACTCCGTGTTTGTAATTTTTAGAGTTAGATTCTAGGGCACACCTGACCTTAGGCTCTGCTGGGTTGCTTATCCTGAAGCAGTGTGGGTCCCTCCCAAGGTGAAGAAATATAATTAGAAGAAAAAGAGATCATTCAGTGAGGAGCCTAAGGTAGGACACAAGGGGTTACTTTCTAAGGGAAAAAATAGATTGCAAAAAAAAAAAAAATTAACTGATTCTGAAAAGAAAAAAGAGTTCTGCAGTTAAAGAAAGTTAGCATGTCAAAAATTAGCAAGGTAAACCAACTTCGACTTGTTTTAACACTGCTTGTAACTCTTAGCAGATCTGCCTTTCTCCTCTTCTCTGGTGGAGAAAGAAAAACAAGACAAAGTAGCCAAAGACCCAGAGAGTTTCTAGGTTAAACTGAATTTGTGCTTTTTGTTTCTAGTTGTAAGAAGTGGACTATCACTATATATATAATGGTATATTTATAATATATTTAATTTGCATATACTGTACATATATTTGCATACTTTATATAAATACATTTCATTACTTTTAGAAAACATCATAGACTCTCAGCAAAGTGAGGTACATAGATTTGAACTCTGAATCTTATAAATAATAAAGAAATGGGTTAGCTACTGAAACACTATATCAGATTTTGGCCCTTCAGAATATTTTTATATAAGTAATAGAAGAATTATTTTTGCCAAGCTATATTTAAATGCATGAGAGGAATCCCTATTAGTGTCTCGTTAGTTACTTGCTATACATGCAACATGCTAATGGGTTTTAATACTGTAATAAATAGGAGCAAGTCTAGCTTAAGCAATAAAGCTTTCCAGAGTTGAAATAACAAAGGATTTTTTCCTTCTCATTCGATTACATTTACAAAGCATACTTGCAGGGAGAAAGTAACTATCATATAAACAATAATGCTTTGTGTTTGAACAAAACTATGTCAGTACGTTTTGTGTTATCCTTTTTTTAAATGTAATTTTTCTTTTTGAAGAAAATGAAAGGTTTAATAGCAGGAGGCTAGTTCAAACATATGCTCTAGCTAATACAAGAATCAAGTTGTGTGAATTGTGCTTTATATCTATGAACACTATTTTGAAAAGAGGCTTTAAAGCTTTCAAAATGCATATAAAACATGGCAAAATAATAACATGAATCTCTTTGGTTTTTATCTAAGTTTTATTTTTTGCTCATTTTCTTAAAAGCTATTAAAATATTTTTCCTGTTCAAGCCACATTGGAGCAAGACACGGAGTTACCTCATTTGATCACACACAGACTTGATGAGAAGTACTTAGAGGAACACCTGTTGAGTTTAGACATAGCTCCCTTTTAGTGGCCTGTTATTCCAATTAAACATTTCATGAAAAGTGGCCCCTCCCTGTTTTGTTTTAGAATCCTCAAAGCTTCTGAAGGCTTACCTAAAAGATTCTATTAAAGTCTAGTAGCTCATGTTCATCCACAGCCACTTGGGTGTGGCCCCTCCCTAAATTAATCCTGGGAATGCTACTAAAAAAGTCATAATATGCCCTATCTGCATGGAAGGGTAGACTACACTTTTAAAATAGTTTTCAAATGAATTATCTGTTTTGATTTTCACAGGTTACTTTTTGTTGCTATTATTGTTGTGTTTGTTACTTTAAACACAAAAAGTTCTTATCCTTTTTTTTTCTTTTCTTTCATTGTAAATGGCTCCAAGTTATGTGAAATTGTGGTGTTGGGTGTGAGGGTTAAAGCTTCCTAATCAGCTGCATGTCAAAGACTCTAGAAATCATTTATGGAACCATAAGCCATGAAGTGACAAAAACTAGAAAAGAGAGAGTATTTCAGTCATCATAGCAGGAAGATTTCTATCAGCCATTCCGTCTGAGCAAATGTATGTCCAACAGTCCAGTCTGAGGTCACCGCTGCCCCAGAATTTGAGCGGTTGGGTTATTTTGGGATGCTTTCATTAGAAGGTACAGAGTACAGTTAAGAAACAGGCTTGGGGCGCCAGCATGTGATTATGGCAAGACTGGCTGACCACTGGGAAATTGCTGAGCCAACAGACCAGGGAGTCAGGCTGACCTCCCCGGAGCCAAGTCCACGGAGAGCCAGCACCCAGCACACCTTCTGAGGGGTAATCTGAAGCACCCAGTGTTCAAAATACTCATCTGAGCAACAGATGTTTTTGTAAGACGAAAGTATTGTACATTTTCAAATGCTGTTTATGAATCTTCTTGCCATTCTATTTTTAAAGGTGATTTATATATATATATATATATATATATATATATATATATATATAAAACAACAACACTTATATTTACTTTATAACAATCCAGCATCCCGGCCGCCTGTTTGATTGGCAGTGGTTGTTGGGAGGAGGTGTCGGGGTTGAGGGGGGGAGTTGTTGCAGAAGAGCTCTAACCACAATGCAAGAGTAACTTAGCAGGCTGCAAGTTACCAAGAGCTTGTTCAGAGAACCATTATATAAAGCAGGTATTTTTTAGACTTCTTGTATATAACAACATTTAATCCTTCTGGATAAAATCTTTTTAATTTTAATTTGTAGTTAACCAAATATTCCCTTTCCTTCTTGCCTCTTTTGCTTCTTATAGCACCCAAACTTGATGTGTGTATGTGTGTGTGTGTGTGTGTGTGTGTGTGCGCGCTTGTCTCTTGATTCCCAAGCAGCCTGTTTATACACAGCATAGAAAAGAGTTAAAAAAGGATTTAGAGAAAGTGTCATTTGATAACCATGACAACTCAGAAGCAATAAGGAGAAATTTGGAATCTAATATTTGTTTTACGAGCAGCAGAAAACCTGGCAATTGAAGCAGCAGTCCTCTGATCCTGGCAGACTCAGAGCATGGCTGAAATAGAATAAATTTGAAGAAAATGGGAAGATGTTAATATAACTTTGTAAACAAGGAATACATAATAAAAAACTACTAATGTCACTTTTTACCATGTCACAACATCTCACAAAGTCTTTGTGTTTGAAAACGCAATATTATCCACCGATGCCCCCCATGCCCACTCGTTCCCCACCCCCGCTCCCTCTCCCAACCCAATATCCATAACATATCCCTTCCAGAGGGTTCTGATTGGGCAATAGTGTGTATGTTTTCTTAAAACAACAGATAAAAGTGAAATACAATGCTAAGCAAGATTAAATATGATAGACTCTAAAACAAATTGTGTTAAAGCATTGACTCAGGGTGTCAGGGATTTCAATTTAATTCATTTTGATTTAAGTAAAGCCCCTGAGCTTTTACAATTCAAAAATCTTCATTTCGAGTTTGGATGCTATAAGGAGGAAAAGGTTTTTCATACATCAGTGGGGACAGACTAAACTCAGAACAATGGTGGCTGTGATTGTCAGGTTTCTGCTAAAAAGACAACAAACCAACAACAACGTAAACTAAAGTTTGTATAGAAAAGGCAAATCTATAAAAAGTCAAGTCCTACTTACCACTTTATAGTCTGTCTTCATTTGTGTGCATGTGCCTGTGTGTGTGTGTCTGTGTGTGTGTGTGTGTGTGTATACTTTTCTTCGCCACACATTTGCCTCTTCTCTATTTCCTCACTTATTGTTTCTTTCCCTCTTTTAAATATATCTTAAGGTCTTCTTCAGCAATTCCAGGCCATCTGTCCTCACCGTACTAAATAAGCATTCATGGACACATGGCTGCCTCCTCCAGACTGACAAAGGCTCTTTAGTATAGCTAAGAGAAATGACCCAACAGCAGTGGTGAAGAGGCCTAAAAATATTTAAAGTACAAAAAAATAGCAAGACCCACCAACTTTCTCTTTACTTAACTCCCCCATTTTTCTTAAGTTTATTTCATGTTTTACCATTGGAATCTGCCCTTACAGAATACATTTGCATAATTGTCTGCCAAATTGAATATAAGCTTATTTTTAAAGGTAAAGAATCCTTGTATCAGAAAAAGAAATTTTAAAAAAAATAACTTTTAACTTTCTTTTAAGCCAGGGTTGCATATATTCCCAGGTAGCATAATTGGCAAGCATTTAAAAGACAGAAAGGTGATTATGTATAAGAAGTACTCCGGAAATTTCTACTTCTATAGTAGATAGAAAGAGTTTGGTACATGTATATTTTTAGCAGTCTAATAAGAATGCACCCAATGAGTAGATATGCTTTTAAACAACTTATACAAATTGTAAGACAATAAGGACACAGTTTTAAAAGACAGTAGTCAACAAATTAAAATTTTACATAAAAAACTTTGACTCATCCCTTTTCCAGTTGACCAATCTTTGATATTTTTTGCATAGTCAATAGAAAATTGACTTGTTTTATTCCCAATGAATACTATTTCCTTATATAAATTTGTTGGTTTATTAAAACATTTTATCTAATGAAAAATATTTTAATTGGATGTAAATCATCACTTTATTTTTTCACAACAGATGCTGTGTGAATTACATGAACTTATATGAATTTCTGAGCTACTCATAAGTATTCAGAAAACTGCTAAAACCTGTTAGCTGAATAGAAGATAAGATATTCCTATTCTCTTTATGGACTAAACCTTGCATATGTAAAATTGTTAGGCATTTTTTTCCCTGAAACTTAAGAAATCATATATAAGCAAATGTTTCTTCAATTCTTACACCTATACTATATATGCTTTCACCTCTACTAAGCATAACCCACAGTGATGTCTTCTAGGACATAAGTTACAAAATGGCTGAACACTACCTGTCACACATTAATATTTAATGTTAAAAGGAAATAACTCTGCTCAACGTTCAACATTGCTGTTATCTGTTGACCATCAAAAGTCTTTCTTTAGTATGCTTTTGGCTTCCTTCTAGTTATTGCTAGTTAATTTTCTGGAAAAAAAATCCATTTCTTAAAAATATCTGCAATAAAATTTTTAGAAAACTAGATTTTTCTAATTTCAAGAAAGAAAAGAATAACTTAAAAATAGTCCATGCATTATGATGATACAGAGTAAATAATCAAGTTGACACAACGGAATGGAAATCAGACATCAGAGAAATTATCATCTCATCTATTTGAAACACAAACCATGTTTCCTGTTTTACAAATCCTCTTTTGAAAATGTATATTATGGTATATATGCTGTTAAAATTGGTCTGATGGGTGTGAGTGTGTGTGTGTGTGTGTGTGTGTGTGTGTGTGTGTGTGTAGAAGGCATAGAGGCGATGAGGTGGGAAAGAAGGAACTGAATTTAGGTGGTGATAAATTTCATTAAGAAGTAGGTGTTCATCAGTGTGTGTCTTAAAATGTTCAGTGTTTTTTATAGAATATTTCCCCCCCTTCAAAAATAATCTAGTGGGTGTTCAGTGGGTTCTTTTGTTGTTCAATCTGCTAATTAGAACTTTGCAACAAATTTTAAAAGAGGAACAAAGTATGGTAGAAAGGTCTTGCTTTAAAATTTAGAAAACGTGAATGCCAAAATCAAAGTCAAAATTATAAACACGAGTGGAAAAATACCAAAAAAAATGTATGTAAGTTTGAAAAGAAAAAGCACAGCACCCTCTGAGAATCATAAGGCTAGAATTAGAAATATTTCCGGGATTTGATTTGAGAAGGAAGCGGGATCAAAGCAGCAGAACTATACAGGCCGTAGATAAAATGCCCATATATTTATGTTTTCATTTTGGCTGACAGAGAACAAATTATAGTTCTAACTCAGATTTTTCAAAATTCTTGAATAAACGAGTAGGGATCAGGACCTGCTTCATCTCTAATATATCATATCATTTTAAAAAGAAAAGAAAAGGGTATGTGAAGAAAAACCAGGAAATAGACACATTTGCTTCTGAAAATCATTTCAACTCTCCTTATAAGTGACGTGCAGCTGTCCAAAATGTAGGAGCATTTCTTGTACATTTTTTGATCCCATTAATAAAGTTTTTCCTCAGCAATTCTGTTCAGTTTACAATGTCAAATTCTTGATGAATTTAAATGGATAAAAAACTTGAACCATGTATCTTCTGTGTATTTTAAGTCAATTTCATAGGAGGAAAAGAATTGGTCAACTACTTGTAGACACCTCATTTGAAAATAAATTCTAAATTCGTGAGGCAGCAACTGTACTCTCTGGGAAACAATACGGGATAATGGAATAATACAGGCATCAAAGCTAAACAGACTTAAATTATAAATTCTTACTCCATTTCTTACTAGGTATATGGCCCTTGCCACATTACCCACCTCCCTGAGCCTCAGCCCCCTCCTCTGTAATCAGGGGATAATAATTGCTTCATCATGGACTGATTATGAATACTAAACATGATAATATATGTAAAGTACCAAAAGAGATTTGGGCCTATAGTGGGTTCTCAGAAAATGTAACATCCCCCGCCTTTGCCTACCTGGACCGGGACTATCTAGAAGCACATGATCAGTTAATCAACACAAAAATGATTGCTCAGGAATTTTCTGAAACAATCAGAAATCCTTTAGATATTTTTAGTATTGATGTCAACAGTCTTCTTAAAAAAGACTCTGTGCAATAAAAACTGGATTTTCATGTTTAAAAGATGCAGTGGGTTACTCTGGTAGGGGAGTTTTCTTTTAAAAATCCCCTGCTGAGATTCAACTATCATGGGTTCTAAAAAGGTATCAAAATTACTGTTTCATCAACAAATTTCCCTTAATTCATGTATATATAATTTCTCAGCCATGGATTCACAAAGAAGAAAATATGAATGTTGAATATGATTTATTCAAATAATGCTTGGAGTTGTGATACCGTTACACTCAAATAAATTTTAAAAATATAAAGGTTTGGGCAATGGGGGGATTTTTATTATTTTAAAGAAATCATCACTGAATTTCTCCATCAATATTTGACAGTAAATATGAATTTAAATTATTTTAAATTGAGGAATGTGTGTTATCCATTGTATTAAATAAATAAATAATAAATCTTCTAAATAAAATAACTTTTAAATTAATGCACATGTTTCATTTGGGGAGATATTAGCTTATTTCTAGCCAATTATTTTAATCCTATGAAATAATGCATGTTTGTTTTCTTTTCAATTTATTATAGAGACACTCTATATTGGCATATATGATATAGATGGAAATGACAATTATTAAATCTTGTGCAAAACCACTATTTTACAGAAAAATTGATATTCTGAAAATTAGAAATATAACTTTTAAAAAAAATTACACCATACCATAATGCTTCATAAAATTTTTAAATTTTCTTTCTGTGACTAGAGAAAAAGAATTTTCTTCTGATCAGTAATATAAACAACATGCTTTGTCTCTATTTGGATTTTTGTGAAAGTCATCATGGCCTGCTAAATAAGTCTGTGTGTGGAGTTTTATTGTGGTTAATTCTGGAGAAAGCATGAACAAATATAATTCTGTTATTTGTTATAGTTTTTAAAAGGATTAATGTCCATTTCTAACCGATTAAAGTATATTTATCTACTTTAAATATATGTGCATGCAGAGAAAAATGGTAGAATTGCTTTAAAGTTACATGTCTTCAGTTTTACCTGTATTACAAATGGTCCAGATATTCTTTGGAGTCTAGAAATGCCTAAAGAAACTGAAATCGCTAGCAAACATTACATGAGGCCGACATCTAACTTTGCTTTCCATTTACAGCAGAACAGTCTAAATTACCGTGGAAACAGAAGCACACTGACTTTGCCAGAATCTGTTATATAAAGTAGTAATAATCACTTTCTCTTGTTGTCTGACAGGAGAATACCACATAAGTAAAGTGGAGAGAAAGTAACTGTAGGGAGAAAAGAGGAGGTGTGAAAGTATACAAAAGAAAAAGACTAACAAAAAGGAAAATGAAAAAAGTCTGTATGACAATTTGAATCTTATTTCATAAAACTTTGGTTTGATTTACAAGACAACAAGTGAGAGCAATTTTTCTCAGTAGCTCAGGCAGGAAAACAGTTCATCTGGATTGGCCAAAGTGTGAATGCGAGGTTTTTTTCTGAAGAACGTAGTTTAACCATAAATCCATGTTCCTACACTTTAACTCTAGCCAGAAAAGAAATAGTCTTTTTCTGGTGAAGACATTTGAAGCATTATCAACATTATAGCATCTGATTCTGTGAAAAGTTAAAGAAAGGCATTCTTTGAATTTCTACAAATCACACTGTCAGTGTAATCAGGGCAGGCCAGGATATACCACAGTAACACTTCGAGGTCGCAGTAGAGGAGTGCAACGAAGGTGTATTTCTTGCTCATCTTACATGTTCATCACAGCACAACTGGGAACTCTGCTGCACACATTCTCACTCCAGGCTGATGACGCTTCTATAGTCTGAAATGCTGCTGGTTGCCTTGGCAGTGGCCGGGAACAATAGGAAATTGAATTTCCTTTTAAAGATTCCATCTAAAGTGACACCTTCGATGTCGCTTCTCACATTTCATTAACGAAAGCAAGTCATGAGGACATGAAATGTGTTTGATGTCATGAGGACAGAAAAACGCAATTTGACCATGTGACCAAAAGGAGAGGTACTAGTGGCCAATCACAAGAAACAAACCAACCACGGAAAGGCTGAGTGATGAATTTTATCTATTTTTTTCGTGGTTTACACTCTTTTGATCTTAATGAAGGTGGTCAAAACTAATGAATATCTTATCCTTCATAGTTTCATTTCAGACCAAAAATTAGTCCCATACTTGCAGAGATCCATGTCCCTGAGATGTTTTTTCACAAAACAACAGCCATTAGAAAATCCTTGGGCTCATAGAAACATTATTATTACAATAAATATTCTATAGTCTCAGAGTATGAGCAGTGCCATGGATACCATCTTCTCAGTTTATTTTATATGCTCCTCTGCCTCTCTGTGTTGAAAGTCAGGGCTCCTGCTTTATCCAAAAATGTCCTTGGATTGACATCACCATTATGGCTCCAGTTGTTATTGCTGTCTTGTTGCCAGGACAGCTAAAATATAGACCTGGGTTCAAAGTAGTAACTGTGTGTGTAAGAGGGTAGTCACTTCCACTCTCATGAATACAGCTGCTTGAATGTGACAAATACCATTATCATCATGGGTCTTATTACCTCAAACCACAAGGTGCTATCTGAACAAATGCTCAGCTTTAACTGTCAGATTCTTGAATGTGTCACATTTTTCTTTGGATCTTTGGGTTATTGTAACAGCTGTTTGTAAACATTGTAAAGCCCACATTAGCTACAGAGTGAGTAAGAATATTTTGACCCAAATGTCTGCCCCTTGAACCATGATAAGGAATGCAGCATCTATGCTGACACTTAAGCAGTAGATTTAAATAGTAACCAGGATCAACTTCCAGCTGAATAGGTCAATAGGCATTTTTGGTTTCTGACTCCATCTGGGTCAGTTTCCTTTCATAAACTGGCCCAAGAACATGCACAGTGTGCAGACTTTAAGTGGAAAAAAACAAGAATAACAGACTAACAGGTACTTCCAACAAGATTTTGTCTGGGCAATATTTTCACTAAGAGTCTAATATATCCTCTTTGCCAGTTAAAGCTACCAGTGCTTGTTTAATAGCAATCATTTTCTTTAGAAACAGGGGCATGAGCAGCTTTAGAATTTCTCATACTCTGATCTCTTTCATTCTGAAAATACTCCATGCTATTTTATGTAGTGGTAATGAGTTAGATATTTCTAGTGCTTGCCTGGGTAAGCAGTCATGAGGGCTGTTGTAATAAATAAATAGCAAGAGTACATTGCTCTGATAATAGCAACTTTCATTGAAGGATGTGAATGTCCCTTGCAAAAGAGTGATATAAAATCCTTAGAAAGTCTTTTATTAGCAGAAATGTAATACAATAATTTTTAAATGGAGCAGTGAGGCAGAGTAGAGAAAGAATCTCTGACATTATGTTTCTAGTATCAGTTGTAATTTTGGACATCCAAGCTCTCAACCCAAGTAGCTGACAAGCTAAGAAAAGTTCCAATAAGAAAATGCAATTGTAGCACATTGAATATTATGAGAAATCTTGTCCTTGGGATTTCTAGATTTTGTAGACACACATATCTGCCAAATAATTGTATTAGACAGTTACCTTTGGAAGTGGCCTAATGATACATATGCAGTTGAAATTTTAGCTAGGATTGAAAATAAGTTTCATACACTAATACTCTAATCCTTCTGTCTACTCTTTACAGAATAATTAGATATATTGTGGCAATAACCCAAAAAGTTAAAAACATTTCCCATCAAGCTTGCTTAAATATAGTTGACTGTCTACTATTTTATATATAACTATTAAGCAGTAAAGATAAATCTCATATATTTGTTTCTGGAAAAAATACTATTTTTTTTTTTAGAAAATAAACCTTTTTTTTTTAACTGTTTGGGTCATAATTAAAGTTAGAATTAAATGCATAACTACCAAGTTAATGTACCTTAGGTATATGCTGAGCGAGAGGATAAAGTCAGACCAAAATTTTACTGTAGCTAATCAAGAATTAACTGAATGCGGGATGTATGTTTTCATTTTAAAGATTCAGGAAGTTTTTTTACTATTTTCTTTTCATGTGATGTTTAAACAAATTAAAGCTTGTTCTAGTCTCAACATACACTCTTTTTCTTTCCCTCTCTCTCTCTCTCTCTCTCTCTTTCTGTCTCTCTCTCAGAAGCTCAAAATGAAGCTGGCAGAGCTGTATTCCTCTCTTTTATAGTGTGATGATTGTGGGGTTTCTCACATTGTTCATATGTTTCCTAGAAATAAGGATGGCACTTTCATTCGGGCACGCATCCTAAATTTCCCCATGAAATCAAAATCGAAAATGGAGGCTAGGAATAGTGCCTGAGATCTTTTATGTCTACTTTGTCATGAAAATAATTTTTTGTCAAGGCTGGCCCTATATAAGTGGAGGAAAAGAATATGATTTTTCTGTATTTCCCTCTACATCTCTTTGTATTATTCTAGTGTATATTCTAGGATATTTTTCTATGTAGCACTCCTACTCTGAAGGCCACAAAAGTCCACAATTTAATTCCCCCCAAAATGTCAGATTTTTAGAAAGTGCCCAATTTATAAATTTTTAACACTGTCATCTATTACTACAAGTTTGCTAGAGTTCTGAGTTTTGTGGACTGTAATGTAATAAGTATATCAATACATTATACATCTTACATAGCATGTAAGCAAATATCCATCCTGCTGTGGGAAATTGTTAACAGAATTTTGTATAAAAATAATGTTTTAAATGGCTGCTATGTTTCTAAGTTTGCAGAAAACAAGTAAAAATGAATCTTCCATTGTATTTAGTGTTTAGTACCCATGCTTCCCTCCTGGCTGCCCCCTCCCTAAGTCTCCCAAGTTAGAAATGCCAGACTCCCAGAGCAGGTGACCTCAGCAGGTTTAACAGGAAACAATCTGGGAGTACTAATTCCGACAAATTTATGAAGGTATGAATGACTCCTAATCCCTTAAACTCCTGAGGGTGGAGAGTGGTTAGAATAGTTGTTACCCAAATAAATTATGAATTTTTAGAACCATAACACAGTATAATACACTGAAGTAAAAAACATTCAGATTATATGTAAAGATTTATTTTCAGTCAGCACATGGGCAGATTGTGCTAGTCTAGACTTTTACCTCTGGATTTTTTTTTTGTCTATAATGCTAATGATTTGAGCAGTTTTTTCACTCTTGTCACACCATAGAATCTCTAAAAAGTCCCGTTTGTCTTCATTGTGGTTCCCATTTCAGCAGCTGCAAGGCGCTGGTGTGTGGGAAAAGTGTGGCAGGGAAGATGGTGCTGTGTGCACTGACTTTGGGTAAATCAGAGTCCCTGTGTATTTGCATTCAACTAGGGACTTTCTGGGGATAGCGTGTTACCTAAAACTGTGAGGGGTTCAGGCTCTGTGGAAGGTTGTTGAGAAAATATTGAAGTCCCTTAAATCACACCACTGGTATGACCTTTTCTACCCTTTATTTGTAAGTCAAGTTCATTTTTGGTAATTTGTAAGTGAAACAGATGAGGTTTATAGATCCTAAGCCTGGCTTTCTAGTTGTGGTTTTGGAATTCACTAGCCCTGGGTTTTTGGGAAAATCACTTTATCTCTTTGTGTCTCAGTTCTCTGCTGAATCAAATGGGATTGTGATTCTATCCGTGCTTAAAAGGGTGCTGGTGGAAACATGAGAAACTAGTAGACGTGAACATGCTTCGACAAAGTTAGGAGGATTATGCAAATTTGACCTATTTTAATTATCATATTATAAGATGGAACGAAATACAGCTTTAAAATATTTTCTCTACCTCTATATTAGAAGTAATTTCTTATAGAAATCAAGTTCAAAATTTAGGGAAGTCGTAATGTTAACTACTTTCTTGAAACAAAAATTAACATGCAGTTTCAGATTTTATAAAGTATTTGTTGGGATACCATTGTACAAGAGCTTGTCCTCTGTCTTTTGGAATGCCAGGGAAGTCAGTATACTCCTTGAACACCATCGATGACAAAGTAGTTTTTCTCCCTTTTAAAGTCTGTGTCGTTTTCTTTTATACTTGGGGTATCAGTGTTATTCTAGGTAAGGATTCAAAGATATTTGAACATATGTGATAAACTAAAATTAAACTGAGCTAAAATTAAAACTAGAGTTTTAATTTTATATCATACAAAGCATTTATGCAAGTATATTGTTTTACTTTGGAACCAAGGAAACAGCCTTTGAGAACGTCAAGATGCAATTGAGGAAATATTTCAGGGGATTGGGTCCAGTGATAAACAGATTGAAATGGAGGAAAGGAGGGTGAAACTTTTTACACTATTGCCATTAAAGTCCATTCACACCAACAGTCCATGAAGCTTTAAGAAACACAAGCCACAGTGCAATCTACTCAGCCAGACATTTGTACTTCACCCAGAAAGATGGTGTAGTGCAAAACCAAACACTATATAACTCATTTCCATAGATTGCAATTGCACAGATTTAGGTTTATACTGTGTGTCATATTATATGCCTAAACAATAGCTGCATTTGGATAAAAATCTGAATTGCAGATAACAATACTAATATTCCAAAATATCTCATGATGAATCTTAATCTTTCTAAAATGCAAAACATCATATCCCTCCACCAATTAGGAACAGGTTTTAAATATTTCTTTACAATACATATTCATTATTTATTACATATATATTGATATATACATATATAAATACTTATAAGCATACATATGTACATAATAATTGAGAATCTCAAATCTGCTCAATATTATTCTTTCACAAAGCCAAGTTTTTTCTTTGATTTATGTCACTATTATACTTTAAAGTTATTCTTATTCTCTATATGAAGGGCTCTGGTAACTCTATATTCAGATACTTAATGCAAACTGACTCACTGTGGGTAAGTGACTCAAAGTGATGTGGGCGCCAAAGCCAGATACTTAGGCATTTAACAGACCTAAGGCCATCTTTGAATCAGTGCACTGTTCACAACTTCAGCAGAAAGCAAATTGGACAAGGTCACCTGCTAAACAACTTGGCCCAGGGTGTCAGAGAAGAACCCATTGATCTCCAAAATGAAGATAATAATGGTAAAAGGAAAAGTCAGAAATCTGGATGTCACCTTGACTCCTGATTTTCCCTTACTCCCACTTCTAATCAACAGCAAATCTACCTTTTAAACTTTTCTTACATTCCTGAATCTCCTTTAGTACACCTCTGAGATTACCATTATTTTGCTAGCTGTGGTTTTAGCATTCACTAGCCCTGTGTTTGGGGAAAAACATAAATCATTGCATCATCGAAACAGTTTCCTAATAGTGTCTTATAGTCCAGCCCCCCCTGAAATTAATTTTCCCTGAGGCAGTCAAGTACTCTTTCAAATATTCAAGTAATATGAAATCTCTCCCCTGCCGAAAAAGAATGGATATCGTTTACACTTCCCTTTGCCCTAAGGACAAATGGATTAGTTTATTTTGTTTGTTCATATTAGACCTTGTCTTCCATATGGTTGGTTTACCTCAACTTTCTCAAGATTCTTAGGTGTCTAATCACATTTATAAATGATGGACTATCTTGAATAGTAAAGGTAGCTGACACACATTCTGTTGGCTTTTGTACAGTACCATTTCCCCATGAGGCCTCTCGCATAAAAGAGAAGGTTGACTGAAGGTTCTGCATAAGTGGGGGAAGTCAGGGGAATGTTTTGACAGCCAGTCTCTTTGAAGTACCCATGGGAAAATAGCAGGTTATAGAGCAGGAGCCTCCTACAAGTTGTAGTCAAGTGTATTCTACTACCAAAGAGAAGTACTTTTATTTTAAGCTTATTTTTTTTTTATCTGACAGTCTAGAGTTATGTTAAGGTATGCCCCACTTCTCTCTCAGATTCCAGCGTCTATATAAGGTAACTTTGTTATGGAAATCACCCACTGGCACTTGATTTTGAGAATAGTCCTTGGGCTTAGGCCCCAGGACTAAAGCCTTTGCTGCCAAACCATAGCTGTATTTATACCTGTATTGGAGAGAGGAGATCCACTGTCCCAGCTCTTTGGAAACTGGTCTACTAAAAAATGACCCACAGTTGCCCCCTGTTCTATTCCTGCCCTCCATATTTGTTGATTCACCTTGTAGGTTACTGGTGATTTTTGTTAAATTTCGTCTTCTTTCCTCTCCCTACCAATCGTATTTCATTTGTTTGCTATCCTCCCAAATTTTTATAAAATTTTGATTTACTGATGAAACATACTTTTTGCTTTCCATAGTGTGATAGTGTCAGTCATTTTAATTAATTATTTCTGTCAATTGAAGGAAACTTTGAGACAAAGAACCTACAGACAGATTTGAGCTTACCATATCAATTTGGAGTAGGTTTACCTTTAATATTTTGGAAAATAGTTTGAGTAAATTAATAATTAGATCATTAAATTTTAAGAGACAGTTTTAATATCTAGAAAAACTCACTATTTTTATGACCCTTAACTTCAAAAATATTTCTATTAACTTATAAATAATCATATTCATTATATAAGAAGATTCTTTAAGAATCAATTTATAAAACTTACTTATCAAAATTAATCAATTAAATAAACAAACAATTAAATACCCCAAAATTAATAAGATTAAATGTCTTTATAAAGATTTTGATTGCTAACTCAGACAGGCATTATTTTAAGGAATTTCAATTAGTTAGTTAAAAATATCAATATTTAATGATATGGAAATCGGTCAAACTGATGATTTTTAAATATACCAGTTTGATGCTAAAATATAAAGGATGATATTTATGTAATTTTTAGTTATTAAAACAAAATCTTATTTGTTATGTCAATCTTCAGCCAATCTTCTTCGTGATTCTTTCCATCACAAAATCATTTTAAAGCATCACATTTTTAAAAAGTCAGTTGAAGTTATAGTAATTAATGGGGATTAACTAAATTATATATCTTTTTTGAACTCTCCTGAAAACTAGTAGATTCAGTAAAGATTTGAAAACCATCATAACATCCCCATGGAAACTGATTATCATAAGGAATCTATGATGATAAAAAGGAGAAAAAATAATAAAATACATGAGGTCTTTCTTCTCAAAATGTATACAAATAGTATTGATGGACACCAAACACACACTCTTCACTGAAATCTAGCCTTAGAAATTAGTCTACAGGTTGCACATACATTTCACAAAAAAATTCCATCAAATCTGTCTGAGGAGATAACCCCTGGGACCAACAAAAGATGGTTCTATGGTAAGAAATGACTTTTAACTAAAGGTTAAATAAAATTGTACTGATGTTATTTTAAACTGATTGCTCAAGACACTGATTCCTTTAGAATGGTTCTTAGTTCGATTTGCTCTGTACTTCTTTCTGTTTTTGTTTTTTTTTAATCTTCAGTATCCTTTTATTTATCCGATGCTCATATTTTCATCTCTAACTACTTCTGCCTCCACCACTCTCTCCAAAACCTCATCCCCTCTGTCCTTTTCACAGGGATTTATAGGTGCATGAAACCACCCTATTCTTTGATCCCCCTCCACCCATGATTACCTTTTCTTTCATCACCATCCATTTATCCCATTTTTTTTCCCCAAGGATTCATCAGGGCAGGGCACTAAATTCCCACTGATCATTTAGACTGGACCACAAAGGCCATTACGGACTGGGTTATATTCATCAATCTTTACTTTGTTAGTAGACTAAAATTCTAAATGACGGATGGTAAAAGTGTGATGATAATTTAAGTAACTCAAGACTAAAATTTCTTGAAGGTAATTATTATTTCTATTTCTAATCTATGCATCCAAACATTTTGTAAATCATATACATCTTTATATAAGGTCCTATTCTTTGAAAATTTAGCCATGAATATATTGAAATTTAACTTTTCTCTCTGCTAGTATTAATTATAATGGTTCTCATATATTCATTTATTCTGTTCCTCAGGACTAAATTTGTTTTCCAATTTACTGTTATAGCATATTTTAGAAAATCATTTCAATAATTAGGTAAAATGGGCACTTCTACCATACATAAAAGTGTGTGTTTACACACAGAGAGTTAAAATTAGGCAGTAGTTGGCTTTAAACAAGGCTAGACAAAAAAAGTGGAAAAGGAAAGCTTTAGTTTTCATTCATTCTGAACCTTTTTTAAAATAGAATTTAATTCAAGACCTAAAGGCACATTTTATTAGGAAAAAAATCTAGCTCTACTTCAAATCTTTGCATGGGAAGTTAGCTATTAATACTGACTGGATTTATCTATAATTTGGTTACAGAGAGTTCACACACACGTGACAATTTTGGACGCCTAGGAATTGTCAGGGTTGATTTTTCTTGAGAGATGTTGCCCCGGTTCTTTGGATTCTGGCTTGGAAGAATCACAAGCCAGACTAGTGCAACAGAGAGATGACAGACACGAGAAATTCACACAGCAGCTTTAACTGCAGGCTTTTCAGCATAGAATAGAAAGTGAAAGGATGTTTCCTGAGGGGAAATGGGTCTATCTCTGCAAGTGGAGAAGATGCTGGGATCTTACCATACTTCTACTTTTATGCCTACACCTTATGATATGCTGAATGGTGGGTGGAATATTCACTATTTCTGTGGGAAAAGGGAGGAGAGTTCTTAGAGCTAAGGACACTCCCCATTTTATCCTTGTAGGGTAACTTCCAAGGGTTGCCATGACAATTGTAAACTGTCATGGAGCTGATGGGTGTGATTTTTATTATGAGTGTGATATTTATTAAGTATGTTGGGGAAAAGGTTATGTTTGGACATTAGCTCCTGGTTTCAGTGCATGCTCCTGGCTGGGAGAAATCCCTAAGCTCAAGTTTCTGCCCTTGGGGGTTTGGTTCTAAATGTGTATTTGGCCTCCTCATTTTTGCCCCCCTCCTCTTTCCCTGTGGTTAGCACTGCTAACCTGCAACTGTCCCTAACAAAAACCAAAAAAATTAAGGATAATGCAAAGATATCCAGTAACTGAAAAATAGGAATTTTAATTAACATTAAAATAAGGAACTCACTAGGGTTATACTTTTTAAATTTGAGAACCATAGCCACAAATGTGAAAGTTAGTATTTGTATACTTCTTTTAAGTAAAACATGTAAGGTTCTGGAGAAAGATACAGAGGAATCAGGCAGAATCCTCCATTCAGAGAGATTAGAATTGTAAATGGAAGATGCAATTCCATTATATCATTAATCAAAGAAAATGCAAAAAGAAATTTTATGATGTTAAAAATTTTTCATGTCTTCCCAGTTTGGTTTAAACTCTTCTATAAAAAAGTTGTCATTTCTACAACCTTTATAACAATACAACAAAAGATGTGGATTGCTTGTAAATTTATATGGAACCTAAGTACAACTGAGCCTTTTGCTTTCAACCTTAAGGTCAATCTCAGTGTAGGATCACATCAAAAAGAACAAAAATCTCAGGAAAATAATTTAAAAGGTAAATTAATATCCATGATATCTTATGAAGGCAATGAAGCACAGCACACTGCATCAACACTGTAACACTTCTTGAAACTACTCTTTGCTAAGGTCTTTCCCCAGCATCTCACACATCAAATGATTGTTCACATTTTTCTTCTTTTAAAAGAATATTATATCTGTTTCTTTAAATAAACTTTTTATTTTGGAATAATTCTCTTTTATAGAAATGTTGCAAAGGTAATACAGAGACTTCCTCCATCCCCCTCATTCAGTTTCCTGAATGTTAAAATCTTACCATGTACGCTTGTAAAAACTAAGAAGCCACCATTTACTGTGAACTAAACTCAGGGCTTCATTTGGATTTCAACAGTTTTTACACTAATGTTCTTCTGTTCCACAGTTCATTCCAGGACACAACCTTGCATTTATTTAGTCATCATTCTCCTTCCTTAGTCTTCCATGATCTGTAGTAGTTTTTCAATCTTCCATTGTTTTTAATGTTTTAATAGTTTTAAGGAATACAGGTCAGGTATTTTGTAGAATTTCCCTCAATGTGGCCTTGTCTGATATTTTCTTATGTTCAGACTGGGGTTATGAGTTTTGAAGAAGGATAACTGACAGGTGAATTCTCCTCCTCATCCCATTATATCAGGTGTACATGTTATCACTTATTACTGGTGACATTAACCTCAATTATTTGGTTAAGGTAATGTTTGCTAGACTTCACTACTGTAAAGTTACTGTGTTTTCCTTCCCTATACTTTGTTCTGTTGGTATGAGCCACTAAATTCAGCACATGGTGTATCTGTGTGTGTATGGTGGGATGGGGGGAGAAATAAGCTTCACTTCCTAGGGGGTATTTGGAATTTTTTTTTCAATATACATTTTTTAATTTGTTTTAAAAAGTATTACGCATTTGTTTTATTATTATATTAGTGGAATTTTTTTGTGAGAAAGATTCGTTCCTTCTCCCTTATATATTTATTTTATTTAAATATTTATTTTATCAGTATATCCTCACATATATGTCTATTTAATACTTTGGCTTAATCTAATATCATTATATTGAGTTGAATAGTGCCCCTGAATAGTCATGTCCACAAAGAACCTGTGAATGTGATCTCATTTGGAAATAAGGTTTTTGCAGATTTAATCAAGTTAAAAGGGGGTCATACTGGATTAGGATAAGTACTAAATCCAATATAATTGATGTCCTTATAAGAAGAGGAAAATTTGGAAACAGAGACTGACACACTCATAGTGGAGAATGCCATGTAAAGACAGAGGTAGAAATCAGAATGATGTGTCTACAAGCAAAGGAATGCTTGCAATCACCAGAAGCTAGGAAGAGGGAAAGAAAAGGAAGGGTTTTCCCTCAAGAGCCTTCAGAGAGAATAATGCCCACCAGACACCTTGATTTTAGATTTCTAAACTCCAGAACTGGTAGATAATCAATTTTTCTTGCTTTAAGTCACCCAGTTTGTGACAATTTGTTACAGCAGCCCTAGAAAACTAACACAATCATGCTATTTATTTTGTTGCTCAAATTATTGAAGGTTTTCCCTATAGGAGATTTTTCAGGCTTGCTCTTGTATCCTTTGACATGCCACCACCAAATGCTGGATTTTGATGCTCCATTTTCTTTTCTTTCTTCTGCCATGCTTCTCTAACATCTTCACTTGTGTGCATGTGTGTGCGTGCGTGTGTGTGTGTGTGTGTGAGTGTGTGTATTTTTTCCTTCAGGTATTGCCTTCCCCTTTTCAAGGTAGCTAAAGACTTAACTTTCCTCCTTCCTACCATTAATCCAGAGACCTCTTAAGTGATCAAGTAAGTAAACTTCCCTTCTAAAGGAATGGGAGATTTGGGGGGAAGCAATATAAAAATTCTATAAGGGGTATATCTGCCAGTGTATTTTTTCTTTCTGTGGTACATATCAATGTGTCCTATATTTAACTGGTTATCTTGCTGATTAATTAACATTAATCAATATTTACTGATCTAGTTTTTTAATACCGAATCACAAATCTTGTCTTCATACCCTTTGAAAAATCTCATAAATAAATATTAACAAGTGCAAAATTTGGAAGGTTATAGATTTTAAGATTATTACATATCCTGAAAACAGACAACAAAAAACATGTAGCAATATTACTGTGGGACACACATAGACTTAACAAAAGGAAACCAAGTGAAATAAAATTTTCCCTTTCTATAGGACCATTATCTTATCCAAGAATCCCAATCATCAATTTATTATAAAATTTTATTAGCACAATTATCCTGTAGCCAAATGAATAGATAAAATATTTACTTCTTTTTGTATTGCTGCCCAATTAACAACACAATAGATAGATTTCATTCAGTCTGTAGGAAATTAACAAATTAAGCACCAGGGGAATAATCCACAAACTAGATAATTACATAAATTGATTAAAAAACTCTCTATCCTGAGATTCTTCTTGATAAATGGAAAACTAAACAATTCTCCAAATTTTACTTTCCTGATGTAGAAACTAAGTGTGGTAATAGCAGTTTTACTCCTAACCTTATATGTATGTCATTATTATTATATGTATTCTAATAGGCTCAATATAGTAATGGTAAATTAACTAAAAAAAAAAGAGGACAAAATCTTATGGGAAACAAGTGAAAATTAGGGGGAAAAGAAAGGTTTTATTTCTCATGATTTTATGATTTTATGCACTACTATATCCAGCAATTATCCCTCCTATTTTTGCTCAAATGGGCTTATTATAGAGCCTTATTGTAACCCACTCAGAGGTATGTCTTATGTATAACTGAATTATTTGAAGTTCAGATAGTCCTATTTCTATTTAATGCCTTCTGTGTGAATGCCTTGACTTAAAAGCTAAAGTCAAGTTTCTAACAGATATCCATGAAAGCTTATTAAATTCTCTAGAATCTTCAGAATTACTTTGGGGGGGGCGTTTTTATTTTTATTTTATTTCTTTGTTTTACATTTTTTATTTCAGCATCTTACAGGGGTACAAATGTTTAGGTTACATATATTGCATTTTCCCCATCCCAGTCAGAGATTCAAGCATGTCCATCCCCCAGATGGTGTGCACTGTACCCATTAGGTGTGAATATATCAATCACCTTCTCTCCCCCCAACCTGCCTGAATCCCAAGGAATATTACTACTATATGTACACATACGTGTTGATCAGTTAATACCAATTTGATGGTGAGTACATGTGGTGCTTGCTTTTCCTTTCTTAGAATACTTAGTAGAATGCACTCCAACTCTATCTGGGATAATAGAAGAGATGCTAGATCACCATGGTTTTTTGAGACTGAGTAGAACTCCATGGTATACATATATCACATTTTATTAATCCACTCATGTGTTGATGGGCATTGGGTTGTTTGCACATCTTTGCAATTGTGACTTGTGCTGCTATAAACATTCTAGTGCAGATGTCTTTTTTATAGAATGTCTTTTTTTCCTGTGGGTAGATGTCCAGTAATAGGATTGCTGCATCAAATGGTAGTGCTACTTGTAGCTCTTTAAAGTGTCTCCATATTACTTTCCAAGGAGGTTGTACTAGTTTGTAGTCCGACCAGCAATGTATGAATGTTCCTATCTCTCCACATCAACACCAACATTTATTCTTTTGGGACTTTTTGATAAAAGCCATTTTCACTGGAATTAAGTGATATCTCATTGTGGTTTTGATTTGCATTGCCCTGATGTTAGAGATGTTGAGCATTTTTACCTGTGTTTGTTGGCCATTGGTCTGTCTTCTTTTGAAAAGTTTCTGTACATGTTCTTCGCCTTCTTTTTATGGGGTTGTTTGATTTCTTCTTGCTGATTTTCCTGAGTTCTATGTAGATTATAGTTATCAGCCCTTTATCAGATGTGTAGCATGCGAAGATTTTCTCCCATTCTATAGATTGCTTGATTGTTCTCATGAGAGTTTCCGTGGCTGTGCAGAAGCTGTTTTAATTTGGTCAGGTCCCCTTTATTTAGTTTTGTTGTTGTTGTGATTACCATTGGGGTCTTCTCCATAAATTGTTTCCCTAGACCAATGTCAATAAGAGTTTTTCCAACATTTCCTTCTAGAATTCTTATAGTTTCATGTCTTACATTTAAGTCTATTATCCACCATGAGTCGAGTTTTGTGAGAGGTGAAAGGTGTGAATCCAGTCTTCTACATGTGGCTATCCAATTTTCCCAGTACCATTTATTGAATAAGGATTTTTTTCCACAGTGAATGTTTTTGTCTGCTTTATCAAAGATTAGATGGCTATATGAGGATGGTTTTATATCTGGGTTCTCAGTTCTGTTCCCATTGGTCTATATCTCTGTTCTTGTTCCAGCACAATGCTGTTTTAGTTATTATAGCCTTGTAGTATAGCTTGAAGTCTAGTAAATTGATGTCTCTCAATTTGTTCTTTTTCCTTAAGATTGTTTGCAAGTCTAAACTGGCAATCTACTCTGAATCTAAAAGTAACATTCTTATTTTGAGACTTTGGACTAGCATTGCCTCAAATCTATGTTCATATTATTAATGATAAGAATGTTTATGTAGCTCATTGCATAAAATATTTATAAAGGATGATATTTAACATGGAATCACAAGGAATTTTTGTAAATATTATTTTCCTAAAATATTATATGGAAACAACATATTGGTCAATGTATGTTATATCCACCCAGTATAGCCACTGGCAACCTTGCATATAGAGTAGAGGAATGACAAATGGTATTTAAGTGCATTTTAATTCAAGAAGTTTGAAGAGGCATGTATCAGAGCAATTGTCAGAATGAAAAACAAGAAAATGACCTATATGTCTGAAGAGTTTAGACTGTACTCCAATAATCCAGGTAAAGATATAATCAATGCACACAAATGATTATAAAAAATAAATACACATTGCTTAAATTAGATATCTTATATTTGGATTGCCTTGTGTTACATAGAGCCTGAGCTCCCATAATGCTAGAATTCAAATTGCCCCAAGACAAGGCTGACTATATATAGTATCTTCCTAAAATGATTAATTCCAAGGAAAGAACCATAGTAATACTATATTCAGTGTCTGTAGTAGATATTGCTATTCCTAATTATTTGTTACCTCCCCTATAAGGGTATAATTCATCCCCACTCCTACCATGATTTTCAACAGGTAGATTCTATTTTGCTACATTTCCATGCTGAGCAATGTACTTGCTTTTGCTAATGGATGTGACATACACCTTCTGGGCAGAAGCTTTAAATACTTTTGCATAGTTTGTGTTGGCTTGTTGCTTTATTTCTCTGCCAGAAAACGAGAATATCACACATTGGGGCTGGTCCTTCAGCCTAAATTCTGGGATGAGAAGACATTCAGAGCAAAACAGTGCTAACTTAGAGACCTATACAAAAGCGATGGATGTTTACTGTTATAAATCACTCATTGAAGCAGTATGATCTGACTAATACAAATTCAGGAGATGATTTGACAGTCACTATTTGTCTTTAATCATCTAGTACCTCCTATCAGCTTATTATCCCTCTGAGTAAATTTGAATCAAATGAAAACCCTCGACAAACTAGGTATAGAAGGAACATACCTCAGAATTATAAAAGCCATATATGACAAACCCACAGCCAAGATCATACTGAATGGGAAAAAGTTGAAAGCATTTCCCCTAAGAACTAGAACAAAACAAGGGTGCCACTGTCATGACTTCAATTCAACATAGTACTGGAAGTCCTAGCCAGAGCAGCTAGGCAAGAGAAAGAAATAAAGAGTACTGGAATCAGGAAAGAGAAGGTCAAACTATCCCTTTTTGCTGGTGCTATGATCTTGTATCTAGAAAATCACAAAGACTCCACCAAAAGACTCCTAGAATTGATAAATAAATACAGCAAAGTCTCAGGTTATGAAATCAATGTACACAAATCAGTAACATTTCTATATAATAATAACAGTGAAGCTGAGAGTCAAATCAAAGATGCAATATCATCACAGTAGCTATAAAGAAAACAAAATATGTAGGAATATACTTAACCAAGGAAGTGAAAGATTCCTACTAGGAGAACTATAAGAAATGAATGAAAGAAAGCACAGATGATACAAAAAAATGGAAAAACATCACATACTCATGGATTGGTAAAATCAATATTATTAAAATGTCCACATGGCCCAAAGTGATTTCCAGATTCAACACAATTCCTGTCAAAATATTAATGTCATATTTTACAGATCTAGAAAAAATAAGTTGATGTTTCATTTGGAACCAAAAAAGAGCCGACATAACCAAAGAAATTTTAAACAAAAAGAACAAATCTGGAGGCATCACATTACTTGACTTGAAATTATACTACAAGGCTATAGTAACCAAAATAGCATGGTACTGATATAAAAGAGACATAGACCAATGTAACAGAATAGAGAATCTGGTTACGAAACCATCTACCTAAAACCAACTGATCTTTCACAAAGCAGACAGCAACATGCACTGGGGAAAGGAAGCCCTATTCAATAAATGGTTCTGGGAGACCTGGATAGCCACATGCAGAAGACTGAAAGAGGATCCCTATCTTTCACCACATACAAAAATTAATTCAAGATGGATAAAAGACTTAAATATAAGGTATGAAACTATAAAAATTTTAGAAGAAAACATAGGAAAAACTCTTCTAGACATCAGCCTAGGCAAAGAATTCATGACTAAGATTCCAAAGGCAAATACAGCAACAACAAAAACAAACAAATGGGATTTGATTAAATTAACATGCTTCTGTGCAGTGAATGAAATAATCAACAGAGTGGATAGACAACCTACAGAATGGAAGAAAATATTCACAAATTGTACCTCTGACAGAGGGCTAATATCCAGAATCTACAAATAACTCAAGCAAATCAGCAAGAAAAAAACAAACAACCCCAGTAAAAAGTGGGCAAAAGACATGAACAGAAGTTTTTAAAAGAAGATAAACAAATAGCCAACAAACATATGAAGAAATGCTCAACATCACTAATCATCATGGAATGCAAATCAAAACCACAATGAGATATCCCATTACCCCTGCCAGAACAGCCATTACTAAAAAATAAAAAATAAATAAATAAAAAAAACAATAGATGCTGATGTGGATGCAGAGAGAAAGGAATGCTTATAGTGTTGGTAGGACTGCAAAGTAGTACAACCTCTATGGAAAACAGTATGGAGATTCCTTAAAGAAATAAATGTAGACTTACCATTTTATCCAGCATTCCCACTACTGGGTATTTGCCAAAGAAAAAGAAGTCATTTATCAATAAATGCACTCAAATATTTGTCACAGCACAATTCACAACTGAAAAGATATGGAATCAAACTTAGGGCCTATCAATTCATGAATGGATAAAGAAAATGTGGTATATACATACCATGGAGTATAGTCAGCTATAAAGAGGAATGAAATATTATTTTTTGCAGAAATTTCAATGAAATTGGAGACCATTATCCTAAGTGAAGTATCTCTGGAATGCTAAAACAAACACAACATGTACTGTGTAATAACTGGGAGCTAATCAATGGGTACACTCAGGAACAAAGAAATGTAAAGGACATTGGAAATCAAGAAAGGGGGATGCAGGCAGGAGGGAAGGGGAAAAAAACCTACCTATCAGTACAATAAACACTATTCAGGTGATGGGCACACTAAAAGCCCTGACTTAAGCGTTATAAAGGTATCCATGTGACAGAAACATTTGTATCCTCTTAATATTTTGAAATAAAAAAACCATAAAATAATCATTTGCAAACTTGAGCTGGTGATACCTCCGGTTTTGAACCTACGTATTAACCTATTGGACCCCATTGTCATGGGTTACCTTAGCTATTGAACCACTTAGGGCTTTACGCTGCCTTTGGCCCATCCTCCATCATATGGGGTGACATGTAAGGCTTCTAGGCTGAATTGCCTGGTATTTTGGACTTCCTATTTGAATCTGTGTTTATTTACCTACTGTTACAAAAGTATAACGTAACAGCTGACGTTTAAATGTGTTAAATCTCTGCTCCTGCCAATGCAAAGCCAGAATTTTACCTGGTCCTGTGTTTCTCTCTTCTTAAAAGTACAGGAGCATCACTCAGACTGTTGATGAGACTATCTATCTAATCAACATTTGAGGCATCTTGTGAAGGCATTCTACATCAAACTAAGGAGATCTAGTGGGCAAAATCCAGTAAGTCTGCTCTTAAGGAAGGGAGTGGCATAGTACCTTTTATTATTTAAATGAATAGTAGCAAAATGGTATAAAAAGTGGGACAGGAAGAAAATAGAGGCAGGAAAATTGGATAGGAAGCTTTAGCAATGCTAAAGTTCAGGCAAGTGGAAAGTTCTGAGGGCATGGAGTAAGATGATGGTAGTAAGATAGAAAGATAAACACAGATATGGGGAATTTGTAATGTAATCCCAACAAATGAAAAAATTCAGTTTGGTGGTGAGAGTATTTTTGCTTTAATTAAATATATTACACATTTGACAATGTAACAAATGCCAAAGCAATTCAAAAGACATTCTGTAGATGAGATGATGTTATTCATCAACCATTTAATAGTGTGTGTGAAGTAAACACAGTGAGAGAAGAAAGAGAAAATAACTCCAATCACTGAGGAATAGAAAATACAAAAAAGGAAAGAGAAGCAGCTGAAAAACAACCAGATAAAAAACACACACAATGCAATTGGGTACAGTCCACAATGAGATACTATTGTTTTAAAAATTGGGAATCACATATTATGTTTTCTTCACTCCACTCATAAAGGAATTTACCTAATTTGACTTATTCGTAATTGGCACTGTGCAAAATAAGTTCATCCTCATAAAATTCAGTGTGGCACTTGGAATAAATAAAATTGTTATTACCAACATTTTATGACTGAGTGGTTAAACATTAATAAGTCAGTCCAGTTACTCAGCCAGCAGAGGTTAGTAGCATTTGGAAAAGAGTGTTCTTATTTCTCCCACAGATCTGGAGGAGACTGGTGTTGAAGTCTTTTATGTTAGGGTCAAATCCTTTGGGCTCAACATTTGTGATATGAACACTGGTAAAGATCACAATCTTAAGGATGAGAAAAATAGCAAGTCAGAACGTAGAGATTTTCAGGCTAATAATCACAGTCGGCAACGGTTAACATCCTTATTCTCTGCTTACGGGAGATGATGACTCATTAATTATACAAAGCAACTCTGAATATAGTTGTCACACATATCTTTATCCTAACCTATTTTTTTCCTAATTGAGGAATGAACACAAAATGTAGAGTTAAAACTCCTTTCGTACAAAAAAGGAAAAAAGAAAGAAAAATAAAACTTTTACTTACAATTATACTGTAAATATATTAGTCCCAGTATTAAATATCTTAGAGTGAAAGAGGCCTTTTCATCACTTTATTAGTTGAAATTTTCTTTGTCTCAAAATCAAACTGAAAATATCGAGTTCAACTGAGTAGGAAGTAAAAGAACTATATTTTATACAAAATAAGTATAATATTCAGAATTGTATTCTAGGCACTGTTTCCAATTAATTATTTGTTGATAATTCTGATGCATGCCATGAACACAAGAGGTAAAATTTACCACAGAAAGAGCTGCCTTGATATAATGAAACCCCTACTGTTCTTTGGGACTTCTCAAAGCAGCAACTTGCCTTGGTGCAGGACAAAATCATTTTTTTGTATCAACTCAAAAGGAGTCACGTTTACCAAACTGGGATATGGAATATAAAAAAGTAATGATGAACTACTAGATATTCTATATACTATGTAAAAGTAAAATAATTATAATGGTGTGTATTCAGAAATGAATGGATTTTCATAAATAAATACGGTGGTCTTTTTAGAAGACAGAAATATAACTAAACTTTTCTTTTCTTATTTCTATGTAATATATCCATGAAAAGTTACCCTAAAGAGAAAAATAACCCTCAATAATTGTTTAAGAAAATGACAGAAAGCAAGTAAATTCTCAGTTCTTACAAGAACTTCTACAGTCTGTCACCTAATGGCTTAAAATCCAGGAATGATGTCTTCTGTCAAGCAGCCCTAGGCAGTCTTTTTGGAGAGACATTGGCCAGAAGTCAGGGTGTTTGAAGAACAAAAGAAATGGAAGGCACTACTGTAGCTATAGCTTGAACTCACAGTAATTGGCTCAGTAAGATCAATCCAATGTTTGCAGTATATGAAATATTATATTGAGGATAGACTCAATATTCCAGCCCCAAATATGGCCAATAATATCATATTGGAAGAAAAAAAAAAGTAGATGTAAAAATCAGCCTGAACCCTAAGCCCAACTCTGAAGGTTTAAGGAAGAGGGTAGGAGTCAAATGCTCATCTCCAGCTAACATACTCCTTATTTTTAAACACGGAAGATGTATTCTGCTATTAAATGAAGCACTCCATGCTACGCAGATTGCTAAAAGAGCAATGAAAGAATCTCTCCAAGGTAGTGCACTACCCAATTCGAAATCCACATGATAAATCATCTTGAAAATTCTGCTATGGCTATAAAACCCACATATAGAAACAAAAGTTTCAGCATCACAGAAATAAAAAAATCTTTCCTTTGTCCCTGCACTAAGCCATTCCTTGAGTTTATAGCTAGATCTTGGAGTTTTCCTTTTAGCAATGGCACCAGTAGAACTTGCCTCAACATCAGAGCCATAAATTGAGCACTTGCCACAAAACCTCAAACCTTTCTACCATTAGACTAGGTACCTAGAGATTAGCCAAATAATCACAACAATGGATAAAGAACAATAATAATAATTTGACTTGATAAAATTTAAAGAATGAAATAGAAGAAAAAAGTTGGTAGAAAAAATACCTATGTCATCCCTGATACGGAATACCCATACAAAAGTAGATTTTGTAAACAATTGCTATTCTTCTGTAGGAAGAAAAGAAAGCACAGTAGCTGCAAAACAAAAACTGAACCTAATTAAATCTTGTTAAAGAACAATTCAAGTCATCATTAAGTAGTGAAAATCAATTATTCAATCAGTTAATGAAACACAAAATAAAATTCCAAAACATGCGAAATGTGAAAATCATTAATTTTCTGAGATAAAAAAGAGAGAAAATGGCAGACATGGAAGATAGTGGAAGAATATCACCATTTTTAAAATATCTAGACATTACATAAATCAGGAATGATTACCAGTGCCAATTAAAATTATACATAGAGATACCCAGAAATTGTATTTCTCATGAAAGAAGTACATAGCACAAGTTTGTAAAAATCTCAAACTTTAATCTGATCCAGCCTTGCATGATCTAATTTCCAGTGTTCTGGATACAGATGCACATGTACTATAGGGATGCAGTAGGAAAAGTCCTGATTGTATGAAATTCTACAAGAGAACTTGTACAGTTCGTCAACAGGATAAGTAGAGGAGGAGGAAAAGAGTAGAGAGTAGATTAGAAAAGCCTTGAGAGCCTCAGCAACAAAATCTAAGTCTAACCCAAATCTGAAATTGATATAAAATCAATGCCAGAATATAATAAAGGGCTAGCCTCAAAATGCTTAAAACAAAACATTAATGCACAAATGTCATGGAAAGCCAAATTGTCATTCATGTATTGCTGGAGGGAGGGCAAGGGAAAGCTTCTTTTCATTTCTGCAGGGATGAGTTCTATTTGTCTAACATACCATTTCTTAGCTCACATCTAAGCAGAAGCAGCTGAGTCAAAGATTCAATTGGAGAAGAAAGGGGTCATGGAAGTGACCTGGAAGAGATTTATGGGAGTGAGGTAAGAACAATATCCCTGCTTTTAAACTGAAATCACATGAGTTTCATGTACCCTAGTAAGATTCTAATTTAAATTGTGAGCTTCATCCCTAGAGAGACAGTACTAGATCACCTAACTCAAAATCCAGATTGCATTCAGTATTGGGAAAGAAAAGATGGGAGGACTAATCTAAAATTAATGTAGCTTTTGCATAAATCTCAAGAATTATCTTCTGCTACAAGTTTACACATTGGTCCTGGATTGATTAGTTATATATGAAGAGGAAAACTTGCTTCATGGTGTATTTCTTAAACCTATGCAATTCCATAACAAGAGGCAGTGGAGATAGTCACAGTGCCAGATACCTGGAAATACCTGCTCATAAATAGAGTGTAGGCTTTGTCACTCAAAAGTCATCCAATTTAATTCCACAATGCAGAAACACAAAACCACAAAGAAAATGGGAATTCAAATGTTTGTAATAGACTACTCAGGAAAGAGAAAATTTTATAAAAGACCTCACAATGGAGATGCCACAGAGTCAAACATATGAAAGAATCTAATGATGGCTCAAATAGAACTCTTTGAGAGAGGAAGCATTTTGCATAGATGGATTACAAGCCCTGACACATGCTGAATGTATAATGCCAAAATTAACCTTTTGTTGGGAGAACCCTTTCAACTAAGCATGTTCACTTCAATTTCTTTGAACTTTAACTCATAAGCATAACATATTTTAATTCACACTTTTTCTCTTGTTCTAGAACTACAAGCTAAGTGATTATGCCTAACTCTGAGGTTCAGCATTAGGAAGAACACTAGAATATAGATACGAGTCAATTCTTCCATAAAGCTTTCTCATGAAGATGACATTTTGGTTGCTATCTCTATTTTTCTCCTTGTATTATTTCTCGATTAATGACAGTGGAAAGAGGTGCTCTTTATTGGTCTCCTCAAACCCTAACCTATGTGAACACAAAAGAATGAGTTTCTTATTTAAATACACCTTCAGAAAATTTACCACACCAAAATAAACTATTCCTATAGGATCATTAAGAGCATCTTCTAGAAATCATTCAACAAAGGTAGCTCTTAAAACAAAATGCTTCTGTAGAAAACAACCAGTAATTGCCAGCAAAACCAATGAAAAACTCAAAAATAAGGAAAAATAAAAAGAATTAGGGATGTTTAGTTTGCATGAAACCTCATTTATTAAGCAAGTATTTATTGATTATATACTCTGCAAGGCAGAGGAAATGCAACATTAAACAGACATTGAACAGGGTACCTACCCCCCCCCAGAGTGTAAATTCTAGCTAAAGAGAAGTAACAAAACAAAACAGAAATAAAACAAAAACACCAAGAGAAGAAGAAGCTATGCTATTCTATATGACTAAAGTGAGGTACAGAAACACTATCGAACTAGCTTAACAAAAGGATAATGTGTTGAGGAACAAGATGAGGAGTCATTCATTGTCTTACTGAGACTGCATGATATTTTAACTCTGAAACTTTCTGCAGAGCAAATATTTTCTTTTCTCTCTCTACACTGCCCCTATTTTAGTATGTATATGGTAGGCAATGAGTGCCCCAGTTTTGGTTCTGAATTCCAACATCCAACACAGATTATATCTTTGAATCATAATTCCTGATTGAAATATGAAAAAATCTACTTGGCCCAAAGTTAAAGTTGGTCCACCACACAACCAATTATCAGTGGCCAGGGCTGAGCAGGATGGGCATAGAATCATAACTATCATGAGAGTTAGCCCCCGTGGCAGACTTTGCTACTTGTCTATGTAATGCATATTCTCCACAACTTTGTGATTATAACAGAATCCTAATATTGTATGGTACAACAATGTTTCCAGTTGAAATACAACATTCCCTAGCCTCTCTTGAGGATAAAAATAACTATTTGACAAGTTTCAGGAACAAATATAACTGGGATTTTCCAGATAAGTCTTTATAGAAAGCTTTTTAAAACGAAAGACATAGAAGACATATGTATTTTTTTCTTTGGTTTTAACATTTTTCTTCCTCAGAACTCAGATACAATGCTGGTGGTGGCTAACCATCTTACAAGCATGGAATGGTGAGGCTAATGGCAAAAGTTCAGTTAAAGTCAGCTGAGTAAAGAAGGTGAAGAAGATCAGGTCTTCAATGTCATGGGAAAGCTGCCATAAGAGCCCTGGACTTCTCGCTTCTAGAATTTGGGGATGTGACAAGCCACTGTGAATGGAATTTTCATACATATGCAGCAAAATGACATAAACTGTGTCCCTTTGTGATCAGTTTGTGATGCCTACCTATATCAGAGAGGTGGGTTTTGACTCGTTATAGACTTCAAGAAGTCTTACCTGTAACGACTAATGAGGACGGCAATAGTATCAAAATAAAAAAAAAAATGCAGATAAACTCAGTGAAAAAATAGAAGAGCATGGAGAACAGTTGTGCACAAGCATAGTACTCTTTACACCCCATAAAATTTTGACACATGTATATGTATATATATACATATATATGTCACAATTATATATATATATATAAAATTGTGGAATAAAAATATTTGCACAATGCCTTTTAAATTAGTCAACATGATGTAAACATCAAATCCATAGTATAAAATAAACCATCAGTTAAGCCTAACTAATAAAAGTGTGTATATGTATTAGATGAGAAAGAAAAACCTTGTATAAAGGTGAATGGAAATACTATATAAATAATAAATGAAAAATCTCAAATTGAAATGAAAAAAACCAATGCTAGCTAGATGTAAGATGTGGATGTAGAGCAAAAAGAATTCAGAAAGTTAAAAATAAGAATGACAAAGACTTATTAATAAACTTTGTATAAAGCCATAATGTGTTAGTATTAATATCAAATAAATTAGAAATTAGCTTTAACAATTACTGCATAAACTATTCTGTTACTTACTATTTCATTTTGAAAAATGATAGAGGCCAAACATTAATAAACATCCATGCACCGAACAATACAGTATGCAAAAGTATAAGGCAAACATTTTTAGAATTATAGTATTTGTCAAAAAAGAAAGTGGAAGATTTGATTATTCCCATTGTCAGTCTGTGACAGGTCCATTATGCAAAAATCAACAGAATCACTGGAGGAAATTAGAAAATTAGGGAGTAGCATTATTTTGATGTGATAGAGGTATCAGCTTGAATCTTGGATCCAAGTCAAACACTATATAGTTCTGAAGGCTCAAGAAACCCTCTTTTTGGAATTAAAGAGGAAGAAGAACCAGGAGAAGGAGAAATGAGAGGAAGAGATGGAGAAGTGGAGGTGGAGGGAAAGAAGAGAGACAGTCGAGAAATCGAAGGAGGAAAAATAAGAGAAAGAGAAGAGAAATCTAATTCCTGTCCTGTGTTATGGCCATTGTATGTGTTATTTCGTTTAGTCCTCATATGTGACTATATCCATTTTATAGAAAAATGAACATAATTTCAGAGGTAAGCAATTTTTCCAAGATCACACGAAAGGATTTTGTTTGTATCGTTTTTAATACTATCATATGTTCTTTTTTGATATTTTAAATTTATTTTACAGCGCTACTTTACTTTAAAAAGTTTGAAAAAATCAAAAGGATTAATTTTCCAGTTTGGGGAAACAAATTTTTAAATGTAATTATGTTAAGCTTCTTGACTGAGGAGTCAAAATTGTGTAATATCATTTGCTTAAAACTTGTTGATATATACTAACAATTACTTTGTATTTTTAATAGTCATACAATTGAATGTGAATGTTTTGAGAGAAACTGTGTCTAAAATTATTCACATTTGTTTTCCAACCTCAGAAGCACGAAACTTACAGGGGGAGATAGCTTGAAACAAATAAATAAATAAATACAATGTGCAGTTTACACCCAAATTGTATGATTCAGGTCAAAATGTGTCACAGGATAGGAATCTCTTCACTTTTATAAAGTAACTATTTGAAATCCTTTAAAGTATTATTCTTTTCAAACATTTTGAAACAAATTTGCCTTTTGATTGGAACTATGTGTTTCATTATAAAGATGGAACACGATGTTCTGGCTTACATATTCTCTGCAGAAGGAGGTCCTTTTTTGTACTGAATTTTTAGCATATAGTAAAGATCCAGATTGTAAAAAAAAATAATTTCAGGCATGACAGACTGGAAGTATATATTGAACAGATCTGGGAACAGAAATGATGCAAATGCCTTTCTCCCAGCTTCTGAAAATTATGTAATGGACCAGAATTTCAGGATAGACTTCTGTTTGAGTGAAGCATGGACTCTCAGTCAGAGGATAGTACCGAAAATGACTTTTGGAAAGCAAAACTGCCTTAACAGTTTCCCACAAATGGTAGTTCCATGAACATTGACTCTAGAGATATCATTATAGCTAAGCTATCAGGATACTCACATATATTTTAATTATTAGTGATGGTAATAGAACTAGAATAGAAAACGTTTCTCCTGAATGAGAAAGAGCTGTAAAAGAAATTGACTCATGAAAGGAAGAAGACCAGTGATGCATTAAGAGATAGAAATAAAAATCAATAAAATTGTTTTAACTCTTCAGTATGTTGCTATTATGTTTAAAGTATTACGCACTACGTTTGGTCACAATAATGATGGTAACATTTAGATTGCCTATACATTAATCTATATATTATTTAGTGTTCCCACCTCAAAGCAAATAAGAACATTGATAAACAGGCTGATAAAAAATATTTGAAAGATTTGCCCTTTTTTATCATTAAACTATTTAAAATATGACAGTTGCAAAGAATACAACTGAATAGTGCTAGTTACTTGTTAGTATGAAACTATTACCATAAATTTTTTTGATGAATGACATATATATCCTAAAAAAAACTAATGAAAAATTAGCAATTCTAACACACAAAGAAAAGAATTCGTGTATATAAATAATCAGAATTAGGAATCTTCCTAATAATTCATAACAAATATCAATTGAACAGATGAAGTTTTAGAAAGGCTCTGTTAAACCATTCCACTTACAAATTGTCCACAAATTCAATTCAGTTTAAGGCAACTCAAAAAATGTTTATTAAGAGCCTGTTATGTGCATTAGTTTTCCTTAAAGAGTTTCCAGGGAGATAGGAGTAAAAAAGAAACTCATTCAAAATATTTAAAAAAAAAAAAAAGATATGACAAATCACATTATTCAAAAAGTACAAACAAATTTGAGGTAGTACTGTTATAAAGGACAATAATTCAACATGGAGAGCTATAAAGGGGGGCATCGTTTGAGGGTGAAAGCCAGTGTTACTCTACTCTCATAAAATTGCCTGTAATAAAAGTGAATAAAGTCATTAGCTCACTTTGACTCAATAAGAAAAAGGCAAAGGATCTAAGCAGCCAGGACTCATCTCTGAGCCGCTTATGCAAAATGGACTTTCTTTTTTATCTCTACCTCCTATCTATGACCTATTATTTATCTATCTATTTCCACTTTTCAGTTAATACGTATGCATCAAATAACTCCTATCTAATTTTGTCAACAACAAAGTGGTTACATTTACACACACACACACAAACACATACACACATTGTGTGTCTGCTGCTCTCAAAATATCTCCCCTTGATATCGCAAAGAATTTATAATCCCTCAAAATTAATTCTGTGAAATATTTTCATAGAAATTTTTCAGTATGATCTTGCCTAAAACCGTGTCTTTAAAATAACATATAGGTGGAATTCTATGACACAAAACTCTCAATTTAAATATAAATTTTCATTACTGTAATTATCTGAAATAAATCACTTCAAAAGATAAGATTTATGTTATGGAGAAAACAATTCAAAAGAAGAAAGAAAAATGAGCAAAAATGTGAGATGTTAGTAAAATAGAAAGAGAAAATATGTGTATAATGGGCTAAATTGCTCCTATGATCTCTTCAAATCAAAACATTTTCAATATTTTAATCACAAAAATATATTTTTAAAATTTGAATTATGGCTAGTACCTTAAATTTCTATTTTTTCCTCATCTTCAATAGATTTTTTAGAATAAATGTTTTTCACAGTAATTATATTTTTATTTCTCTTGGGTCTTTTAAGTAGATACAAGCTGACATTTTTATTTCAAAATAAACAACTAATTTCTATTTTTTAAATGCTCCTTTTTTTCTTATAATTTTCTTTTACCAAATGGAATACTTAATGGCCATATACTGTTTTGTGATGATAGAAGTTCATAACCGTTCTTGAATCACTTATTTCTTCTCTACTTACAATTATACTATTCGCATGTTACTTTCTTTTTCTAGTAATACTCCTTTATATTTTCATCTCTTAATGTCTGCTTATATGCTCCCTCCTCCAAGAAGACTCAGAAAAGAAAATAAAAAATTGTAATAATTACTATAGCTCTCTTATTGTTTGTATATGGTATTCATTGGGCTAAATGCTTTGCATCTATTATCTATTTTAATAGTCTCAGAAATCTTCTAAAGGAATTATTGTCAACCCCATTTGCAGATGAGAAAATTGAGGCTTATCATGATTCAAGTAACATCCAGGAGTGTCAGATTCCAAAAAGCAGCATGCTTTTCATGCGTTTTTTATCTTGTCCTTTTCCTTAAGTATATGCAAATATATATGCACGAGTACATATGCAAATACATACATATGTATGTATACATGTGTATATATATGTGCAGCTATGTATGTATGGAAGTGTGTGTGTATTCCTACTGATTTTTGTTGAAGATTGCAGCTAGTCTTTTTATATCTGCCTGCAGATTGGATCACAAAGTGGTTAAATGCAATGAGAGAGTTTTATTCATAGTCTTTGCAGAGTCATCATAGAGTCTTTTGTGTTTCCTTTATTAAAACAGTAACTGGCAAATAGTAGTTGCTCAATAAATTATTATTGATTGACTGATAGAATATCTCTAAATTTTCCTGGAGAGCTGTCTGAATAGTTACAAATGCCTTACATTCTTAATATTTGTATTCATTAATGCCCACACAGCTGCTTTTCACTAGGAATAATATTTTCTATTCATTTTATTTTCCCTGTCTTTAAATATGTTTTCAGAAAATTTGTCTATTACTAAGAATAATATGTTCTGGAAGTGTCAAATTTGATTTTGCCAGCAAAACGATTACAGATAAACAATTTTATCACAAATCACCTTTTGTAGTAGGAAAAGTAAGAAAGAAATTTTTTAGGGATCTTCTTTTTCAGTTGATACTAATTAGATTTTTTTAAAAACCAAGTTTAAAGCTTACACTGTTCTGGCTTGAACAGTGCCAAGTGATAATCCAATGTGACATACATTTCCTATAGCAATAACATTTTGGCAGATAAACTCCCCAATGAGAAACAACCATTTCTATGCTTAGATGAATTTTGTGATAGAACTCAAATGAAAAAAAAAAGTAACAGAATTTTCAGAAAATACTCTACAGTATAATGAATCCCCTTTCCATGTTTACTGAAAGTGCCTAAATCCATAGAGGGTAAAAACATTGAGTATATAATAAACAATACATCAGAGATTCCTCATTGTCCTTCGAAGGTTGATAGAATAACTGATTATTATTTATACTGAAATTCATTCCTAGAAATCTCGTATCCCTTCCCTTCATTATGCAATGCTGTCTTGGACCTGGGAGTCTAGAAATGTGGAAATTATAACACTTTGACACACCATGTAAATGAGGTATCACTGTAACATGCTATTTAAATAAAGTTTGGAACAAACATTCAGTAGGGAAGTTTGGAAAACTTATAACGAGATTACCTCATAACTTTTTTTTATAAGAGTATTCTTGTATTTCCCCCCAGCCATCTTTTAATTCCAACAAGAAGGTACAGTGTGCCAATTTAGCTCTCCAGCAGCAAAGCTGCACTTTGGATTATTGTGGCAATTAGTCAGGAGCTGAGCTTGTCGTTTGAGGCTCTCCTCCTTTTCTTTATGTAGATAATATGTGACTTGGAGGATCTTTGTCTCTCTGATGAAAATACCTGAATTGGATATTATCAGTCTCAATCAACAAGACACTTCCCATCATCAGTTCTAAAATTGAGGCAAGCATGAGATGGGTAGTAAAAGTTTCCAGATTAGTCTATGCACTTTACTCATTTTCTACATGTTACTTTCATGATTAGTTGCAAGATCTGAACAACTGGATGCCTGTGGAAAGCTTTAGGAAAGACTCAATTTAAAAGTTTCTTTTTAAAATGTAATAAGTTTATTTTTAAAATAGCATGGCTGTAGCGGCACAAGTGACTAGCCATAGTTAGGGATGCCACCTGTGGACTTGCAAAAAAGAACAGAGTGAAAATACCTCATCCTTGGAACTTAAGCCCATATATCTTTAGAACTGTACTGTTTTTAGGGACATTAATTTGCTAATGACTTAGACACACACAAAAAAAATTAGAAATAAAGAAGAGGTATGTTACAAAAGTAATTAAAAATTTGCATTCCCTCTACATCTCTGCTGGACAGGCTAGGTAGCACCCAAAATATTTATCTATTAAAATTAAAATGTTTTCATCTTTCTATAATTCAAGAGCTACTAACAAATGGTAGCATAGAAACATTCTATGGTGTCTACCTTGTGTTCAGTTGGTGGCACCCTGAGCTCTTTATGTCCTGCCCTTTATGCAGTTTTTGAATTCCAATCATATCCCCTTATCCTATCTTTTCGGTTTTTCCCTTTTACTTCTTTTTCCAAATTTCTTACTGTAAATAAGCATTTAATGTGAAACCTGTTTCTGTAAACAAATTAGATAAATCTAATGAAACAAACAAAATTACAGCAGGCTAAACACCAGAGAGAGCAAAGTACTACCCACAGAAGAATTTGGCAAGGGAGGCTCAGACAGTCCCTCCCTCAAGAAAAGCCAATGCATCTCTTCAGAAACTATTTCAGTCACTGTGTACTCTCTAAATAGCCTTCCGAAGAATTTCCCAAGGAGATTTCTTCCCAGGGCACTTAGAAAAGGTTCCTTCCATTAGGGTGGGCTTTTGGGAGGGAGTGGGTGAAAGAGACCATTAGGTCAGGTTGCTAAAGATAGCCTGCCATATACTTGAATCCTGCCCGGAGAAAAAACAAAAAACAAAAACATCGTAAGGAAATAGCAGAAAGCTTTCGGGTTTATGAGATTTTCAAATTCAAGTCTGGCTATCCCAATGCCAATACATATGTATATCAGATTATGGAAAGCTATAGCTTATAAATAATCTATCTTCTAATGTTTTCATTCCCAAAACTATTTCCCAAAATAGAGCTCTATCTCTTTTGAAACTGTGGCCTTTCATATTTACATGACTGGAGGAGTAAAAGGCAAATTATCATTTCATAGCTCTTAGGCATCTTCAATCCAGAAAGCCACTTGTCAGTTTTATTTGCCCAAATACTTTAAACTGATGAGTTGTTTTTGAAGGAAAGCAATAGAATTTAAGTCTAGTTTTCATTTGTGCTTTTTGCTGGTTTCCAGCAGAGTTGGCTGAGAAAAAGCTGAAGGGCACTGATTTAAAATCAGAGTGGATAGAATAAGCCGTTGCACTTCCTTAACAGAGTTTACCAAAAAATCATTTTGATTTCTTATATTTATCATTTACTTAACAAGTCTAGACGTAATTGTGCCTGGTTGTTTGCTTTGTTGAAATGTATTAAAAGTTCACATATGTTTAAATAAAAATACTTTGACTTGGTAATATTAGCTAAACCTAATTTTTTAGTATAAATCCTTTAATTTTTATTTTACTTTTATTTTGTCACTGGTCATTTAGATAACAATAGATGCATCAGGTTTTTATTGTTTTATTTGTGTGCATTTGTTCAAAATTTTTAAATATTTTTATATTGGGTAATTGCTATTTTTAAATGGGGAAATATATCCCTTGTAACTCTGTCTGCTGATTTCTAAACATACATAAACATAACTACTGCACACTGAACACATTTTCCTATGAGAGATTTTTAAATTATAATTTATTCTGTTAGACCACCAAATGATCATATTTTTATGATTTTGTGAGAGGAAAAATCATCTCTTTCTCCACACACATCCACAGCAAAGTACTGGTTCATTTCTGGTTTTCTTTTGTGTTAGTTTGTATGTAAGGAAAACACAGCGGAAGGTGGTTCCTAGATTTTTATCCGTTGTTTAGATTTATAGGTTTAATGAAAGTACTTACAGATCACGTAATAATTTGATCTGATTTTTAGTCTTTTATTTTTTAGTGACAAGTTCTGAATACATTTTCTTTTCATAATATCTTGCCTGTATATATGAGGAAGCCATTTCATTGTAACTTAGATCTCTTTGATTAAATTTATTTTTATTTTTTATGAAAATATCACACCCTTAAACCATGTTGAATAAATTCTAACACCTTTCTATTAAGATCAGGGAAGCCTACCACTGAAAGGCACATGTTGTCCTCCCTTGCTTTTAACAGCTCAGAAAAATGTATTCTCCCAGTATTACTTGAAATTTGATGAATATTAGATTATCTATGATTTTTTAGTTTTGATAAATTTTAATTAATGAAAACATTTTCATTTCAGCCTCCACAATAAGCTAATATTGTAAAAAGAGAAAATTAATTAAGATACAAGACCTTTAGAGATCTTAAGTTTTGTAAATTTCAGCTTAAAATAATCAGATGATAACACAGATTTTAATACCTGCTATCAGTATATGTATATATATGGCATTTCATTCTAAGAAAGGATTATAAATTAAAATTCAATGTTAGTCATTACTACCATGGTACTTTGCTATTAAAACCAAATATATGAATGAAAATCTTATAACTTTAGTGTTCTATACAATACAAAAAAATCAATGGAACTAGTTGATTTTCAAATAAATTTAGCAGTTGAAATTAAATTTAACAAATATAGTTAAATAACTTGAAAAATATTTATAAAAATGTGAAAAGCAAAGAGTTAAAAGCATTTTGACCTGAAGAACTCATAGATTCATATGAAAAATACTTACATCCTGGAAAAATGATAGGTAATTTGAAAAAAAAAGAATCACACATACTAACTGTGTATGCACATATGTTGTGTGTGAATATAAAAATATAAACAAGAAGAATATGCATAATAGAAGTACTCTGGGGGAGAAAAAGAGGACGGGAGGAGAATAGAAGACATTTTAAATACATCATTCTATCTCAAAAACAAATAAATGAAGTTAGCATTGTACAATTGCTGTTTGTCAAATTTTTCTGGTGAGTTTAGAAGAATTTATTTTCTGTACTTTTCTTGTGTTCCTTATATTTACAACAATTTGTAATTTGAAAATAACCATCAAAGAATTTATAAAATAAATGTAAAAAATGGCCAATAATAAATAAAATAACCATTAAGCAGTTTATCAACATTACATGTAATCAAAAAATGCAACTAAAGGGATGATAAAAATCAGCAAAAAGCAATCAGATTTTTTAAATGTAGGTTACTCAACGCTAGCGTGGGTAGGATGACAAAGTCACATTCACACAATGCTGTGGGAGTGCAAATTGGCATAACCTTTCTGAAAATCCATTTGGCAGTAAGTATAAAGAGCATGAAAATGTTCCACTCATTTTGATCCAGTAATTCCATTTCTGGGAATCTAGCCTAGAGACAAAAGACAAATGTGAAAAAATATATAGTCACGAGTATGTTGACCATTTATTCAGTTATCTATTTAATGAATATTTATAGAGACTTTACTATGTTTCTGACATTGTGTTAGCCACTGAGTCTACAACAAGCATCAAGGCAGATAAGGTCCCCATAGATTTTTTCCACTGAAGTGTTTTTCTAATGATGAGAAATTGAATACATCATAACTATATGACAATAGAAGATACATATATTTATATATACATGTATAGTATATATCACACAATAGAATAATTATAATTTTTATTGTATAAATTTAAGGTATACAATATGATGTTTAGATATACATTTACATAGTGAAATAGCTAACTATCACATTTATTGAACAACTACTATGTGCCAGGACCTATTTTAATTGTGATTACATGTATCATCTCATTTAATCCTCACAATAATCCCATGATGTAGTGTATTAATGTCCTAGTCCCGTTGTAACAAATTTCAACAACTCTAATGGTTTAATACAACACAACTTTCTTTTCTTTCCAATCCTAGAAGCCAGAAGTTAAAAATGGGTCTCACTAGGCTAAACTCAAAGTGTGGACAGAGCTGCACTCTTTCTGGAGGCTTTGGGAGATAACTTGCTTTCTTCCCCTTTTTAGCTTTTTTCTCACCAGTATTCCTCATCTTGTGGCCCCATTTCTTCATCTTTGAAGCCAGCAAGGTCAAGCTAAGTTCTTACGCTGCCGAATCTCTAAGTTCTCTCTCTCCTGCGTTTTCCATGTACAAGAACGCTTGTAATTACATTGGGACCACTTGGATAATTCAGAATAAACTCTCCATCTCAAGGCAAACTATTAATATTAGCAACCTTATTTCTATCTTCAATCCAAATTCCCATTTACCCTGAAACCTAACATAGTCATAGATTCTGGAGTATAGGATGTGGCCATCTTTGGAAGGCCATGTTATAGCTACCACAAGTATGCCATATTTATCCTCATTTTACGTAAGATAAAGTCATACAGTTAGTGACAAATCTGGTATTCAAATCTAGCTAAGCAACCTAAACCCTGGGCTTTTAATTACTCTGTTGCAGTATTTGATTAACAAATCACTGATGCTAAATTCCCTATAACAAAATAGAAGAGTTTTCAGAGAAAAAAAAGACTCTGCTAAAATGTTAATAGTACTTACCTATTGGTAATGAGCTTATGGGTAATTTTTATTCTGCTTCTTAATATGTTTTTATAATTTCCACATTTTCTTCAATGAACATGGTTTTAAATTGTTCTGTTGTCAACTTGGTTAAGCTGGGAACTATGTGTCATAAAAGTCCCTTCCATGGTCAGTCTAGGTTCTAGCTGACCACAAATTGGAAGCATTGGTGTACTGGAAGGTGGAAGCAAGCACAGATATTACGTTCTAATGGTCACCGTCAGTCAGAGGCTATGAGAGCTGGAGGCCAGTCTGCAGCTAGTTTGAAACAGGTGGGCTGCAATTTGCTCTGCTACAAACACAGAGAAACAATAGTCATGAAAAGCCAATAACCTCCCATAGATAGAACTCTATACCTCTTTACTTTGTGACCCCACTTCTGCAGCTGGATAAGCATAGTTTCCAGATTGCCATGCAAGAACTGACTTGCTCATCTGTAGAAGGGCTAACTAGTTACCTTTCTCTGGTATTGTCACTCCTTTCTTTGGACCTTTACATCTGTCGCCTCTCTCACAATTGTGCAAATTCTAATTCCTATGATAAATTTCTTTTTTCTAACGCACACAATGTTTCTGCATTCCTGATTGAATTCTGGCTGATACAGTTATTGGAACCAGAATTGGGTTGTTTCTGGTTCATAAAAACCTAAAGACATTCACTTTGAGACTGGTGGTGGAAAAAAGCTGGAAGCACACTAAGGAATTTGTAATTGAAGATTTGAAGGACAATATAAAAATTATTACTGGAAGTTGGAGGAAAAAGTGTTCAACTTACATACTGGCAGCAATATCAGCCTTATCTGTAGTAACATGGAAAATAGTAAGTGTATCCAAGAAACTCACTGATCTGACTAAAGAGTATGTTGAAAGTACTAACTGGTTTCTTCTAATTACATATGATAAAATATGAGATAAGAGAGGTAAACTTATGAAGTACTTCATTTCTTAACAGAATTCAGAGAGGTTGTAGAGAGTCAAAGATAGTTATTCCGTGGAGAATTAGGCTCTCAAAGTAAGAAATGGCTTCAGGGTAATGATTAAATTCAGGAAATTACTAGTAAAATATCATTTCCGTTTAAAGATGGAGCCAAGAATGCAGCTTTAACCCTTTGTTGAGACCACAGAAAGATTTAATGGCATGTCTCCCGGACCCTCTCCACTAGACAGAGAGAAAAAAAGAAAAAAAAAGCTTGTTAGTGTGCCTCACAGGCCTTCTCTGCTAGAGGGTTTCTATGGATTTTAAGGGTATTATACCATAGTACCCTAAACCTCAGGCCAAAAAAGAAAGTGACGTGTTTCAAAGAGATTTTCGTGTATGCTTTTGTCTAAGAGTATATCCATCAATAAAACTCTGAGAAAGCCACAATGTCTTTAAGACATTTGCACTGGTGGATGCACTGAAAAATCATATTAAATGAGAGAATTTCAGTTCAAAATAAAAATATCAGCATCCTTGAAGATGAAGAAGAAAACACACAAGGGTTATTTAACTATTTGAGGATATAACAGAGGAAATTTTCCTGGCCTTGCTATAAATCTAGATATCCAGGTACAAGAAGCCCATAGAACTCCTGGGAGATTCATTGTGAATGGGAAGACACCACAACACATAGTCATCAGACTGGCCAAAATAAACACAAAACAGGCCCCCCTACGAGCTGTAAGGTGAAAGAAGTAGGTAACCTATAAAGGAAAAACCCATCAGACTAATTGCAGACTTTTAAACTGAGACCTTATAAGCCAGAAGAGACTGGGACCCCATTCTCACTCTTCTCAAGTGGAATAATACCCAGCCTAGAATCTTGCCATCTGCAAAACTAAGTTTCTTATGCGAAGGAGAAATAAAGACTTTCTTAGATAAGCAAAGACTAAGGGAATTCATCAGACAAGACCTGCCCTCAGGGAAGTACTCAGAACAGTGTTACACACAGATCAGCACAATAAACACTCATCAGTGTAAAATCATCCAAAAGCTAAAGGTCAAAAGACAGATACCACAATGGCTCAAGAAAGAAAACAAAGCAACAAAGTTCAACTCAACAATATGAACAGAAATCTGTCCCACCTATCAATTCTTTCAATATATGCGAATGGCTTGACCTGCTCACTAAAGAGACATAGGCAGGCCAAATGGTTAAATATACATAAGCCAAGTATCTGCTGTCTTAAGGAAACACATCTAACCCACAAGGATCAGATTCAAGGTAAAGGGATAGAAAACAATATTCCATGCCAATGGAATAACAAGAAAGCTGGCCTAGCAGCTCTGATTTCAGATAACTTAATCTTCAAATCAACAAAAGTAATGAAAGACAAAGATGGTCACTATATAATGGTGAGTGTACAATTCAACAAGAAGACAAAACAATTATAAATATTTTTGCACCTAACTCAGGTGCACCCAGATTCATAAAACAAATCCTACTTGATCTAAACAAGATGATAAACAGCAGCACTGTAATAGGTGAGGACTTCAACTCCCCTCTGACAGAACAGGATAGATCCTCCAAATAAATGAAGAAACAATGAAGAAACAAACTTAAATAGAAATCCTCTAGAACAAATGGGCCTGACTGACATTTACAGGACATTCTACCCAAAAACCACTGAATATAAGTTTTTCTCATCAGCTCATGTGACATTCTCTAAGATGAACCATATCCTAGGCCACAAATCATGTCTCAACAAATTTAAAAAAATAGAAATTATACCATGAGTCTTCTCAGATCACAGTGGAATAAAATTAGAAATCAACTCCAACAGAAATTATCATCTCTACACAACATCATGGAAACTAAACAACCTTCTTCTGAATGATTATTGAGTTAAGGAAGAAATTAAGATGGAAATCAAAAGATTCTTTGAACTAAATAATAAAGGGGACACAAGTTATCAAAAATCTGTGGGACACAGCTAAAGCAGTCCTGAGAGGAATATTTATATCCATAAATGTCTACATCCAAAAGACAGATCACAAATCAGCGATATAATGAATTGTCTCAAAGAATTGAAAAAGAATGAACAAATCAACTCCAAACCCAGCAGAAGAAAAAAAATAAAAATCAGAGCAGAACTAAATGAAACTGACAACAAAAAACTATACAAAAGAATAATAAAACAAAAAGTTGGTTCTTTGAAAAAATAAACAAAATTGACACACCTCTTGCTAGATTAGCAAGAAGCAGAAAAGAAAGGACTCTAGTAAGCTCAATCAGGAATGAAAAAGGAGAAATTACAACTGATAACATAGAAATACAAAATATGATCTATGAATACAATAAAAACCTCTATGCACATAAACTTGAAAATGTTGAGGAAATGGACAAATTCTTAAAAACACAACCTATCTAGGCCCAATTAGGAAGAAATAGAATTCTTTAGCAGACCAATATCAAGTACCAAAATTGAAGCAGCAATAAGAAATCTTCCTAAAAAAAAATCCCAGACCAGATGATTTCACACCTAAATTTTCCCAAAGCTGCAAAGAAGAATTGGTGCCTATCCTGCAGAAATTATTCCACAACATTGAGAAGGAAGGAATCCTCCCCAACATGTTTTATGAAGCCAACATCACCCTGATATGAAAACCAGGAAAGGAAGAAAAGAAAAAAAAAAGAGAGAGAAAACTACAGACCAATATCCCTTATGAATATAGATGCAAACATTCACAACAAAATCCTAGCAGACTGAATTCAGGGGCTTATCAAAAAAGATAATCCATCATGACTGAGTGGGCTTTATCACAGAGATTCAGGCATGGTTCAACATACACAAATCTATAAATGTAATTCATCACATAAATAGAAGTAAAAGCAAAGATCGTATGATGCTCTCAATAGACACAGAAAAAGCATCCAACAAAATTCATCACCCTTTTATAATAAGAACACTGAACAAAATAGGCATAGAAAGGACTTATCTAAAAATTATAAAAGCCACCTATGACAAACCCACAGCCACCATCATACTGAATGGGGAATAATTGAAAACACTCCCACTTACAACTGGAACCAACCAACGTTGCTCTCTATCACTGCTTCTATTCAACATGGTACTGGAAGTCCTAGCCAGAGCAATCATGCAACAGAAGGA
>CAUYSK010104345.1:0-30729 GCA_963575035.1 Avahi laniger
TGGACAGCTAAAAATATATCTAGAAAAAAATTAGCCGGGCATGGTGGCTCATGCCTGTAGTCTCAGCTACTTGGGAGGCTGAGACAGTAGGATTGCCTGAGCCCAGGAGTTTGAGGTTGCTGTGAGCTAGGCTGACGCCACGGCACTCGCCCCAGGCAAAAGAGTGAGACTCTGTCTCAAAAAAAAAAAAAAAAAAAAAAGAATGGTCATGAGAAACACCTACCCCAAAATTGTAAGTATTTTCTTCTGAGAGTCAAATAACCTCTGTTACTAAAACTCAAAGCAGATATTTTTATTTAGTGTACTCAATTTCCCCATAATCCTATTATCTATAATTTTTTTTTTCCAAATCACACCATAATATTTGGAAAACTCTCCCCTCTTGTGATTAAATCATTAGAGCAATTGTGCACTAAGGAAAATAAAAATGCTCAGGTTTTTCAGGCATTATATGATACCAGCTCTGATTTCATGGCAATCCTGGGGAATTCAAAATGCCCCTGATATCCACGAGTCTGAGTGAGGGCTAGTGGAAGTCTGATAATGCAAGTTAGGTTGACCTGGGCTCATCTCTTAGGGGCCCAGTGTGTCCAGAGACATACTCTATGTGTATCCAGATGCTGACATATATTTGTACTATATATTGAACATAAAGCACAAATAAAGCATTACACCATGAGATGAGGTGTGTAATATTAGGAAAGTCCAAGTGGATATTCCAGAAATTTCTCTCCCTAGTAGATTATTAAATAGTGATAATCAGGGCCTTCCACTTCTGGCAAAGATGGAGAATGAGGGACAGGATTTACTATCTCACCTGAAATAATAAAAAAATAAAACAATGATATTCAAGTAAATATATTTCAGACCAATGGAGAACAGTAATACCCAAGAAAAGGGAAACAAATAAGGCAAGACATAGAATTCACCATCCTGTCTTAAGGCAATTTCCAGGATGAAAGGCAGGGAGGTCAGAGCTCACCATACTCTCTGTGTTGAGGAGAAGGAACTGACCACCTGGTGAAAACAAGATGACTAGTGACTAGAGTTAACAAGAACACCAAAGAGGAGAAAACAGCACAGAGAACGAAATCTTGAGCCATGTAAAAGATCCTGTTTGAGTATTCAGTTGAGTACTGATGAGCGAATGGATGTACAACGAGAAATCGAGAAAAAAAAAAAACCTGAAAGGACTAGATGTAATAATGTCCAACAGTCACATAGGGCAGGGGATAATGCGTGTTCCCAATATCCAGATTATAAAAATTGATGATTCATGTGGCATTATAAAGAATACCAGCAGGGTCTTGTTTCAGTAGTGAGGGATAATTGGCTATAGACTGATCACTTCTTAAACCAACTAAGAAGCCAATAAGTTTGAAAGGATTAAACTTATTTCGCATTGTTTAAATGTGTCCCAGAACAAATATCGAAAATGTTTAAAGTACTATAATAGCATTTATCATCCAATTAATTGATGGATATCCAATCAAATAATATCTAGCTTGAAAGAAATAGAAAAAATACAAACCAAAGTGAGGAGAAAATCGATCAAAACTAAATTGACCTAGAACTAATTTAATTGTTAAAATTGACAGAGAAATACATTAAAAGTTATTAAAACTGTATTCTACATGTACAAGTAGTTAGTTAGACAGAGGGAAGATGTAAATGTACAAATAAAACTCTTGGGGATAAAAACTAAAGTGTGTGAGGTGAACACTATGTTAATAGACTCAATGGTATCTTAGACATCGCAGAAGAAAATGGCAAGGAACTTGAAGACATAATAAATATTATATAAAATGAAAACCACACATGCATACAAAATTGAAATTGAATAAAGCATCAGTGAGATATAAGACAATATCATGCAAATATATGTGTAAAATAGTTCCTAAAGGAGTGAGAGGTGACAGAATGAAATATTTGAAGAAATAATGGCCAAAATTTTTATGAAGTTAATGAAAGTTATAAATCCACATACTCAGGAAACTTAGTAAATTCCAGGCACAAGAAACATGAAGAAAACTAAAACAAGGCATAGTGTGATGTAATTGCTCAAAACAAATGATAAAGAAAAAAACCTCAAAAGCAGCCAGGGGAAAAAAGACAAAAATCATAAAACAAAGATAAGAACAATAGTACATTACTCAATCAATCAAACAATGCAATTGAGCAATTGTGTCTAATTGAACACAAATGTTAGTTGAGTTACAAAGGACTAATGTTCACTAATTTCAGGTTATACTCTACTTTAATATACACAGAGTGATATAATTTTCTGCTTTGAAGTACGATTTGACCAAATAGGTAGTTCTGGTCAACCACATATAAGTGAAAATGTCATGTGCCTTTTTATGTGATTTTTTTTTTTTTAATATCGCCAGTACTCATCTCCCAAATTCTCTCTGTGTCAGCTCTGGTGAAGCCTGGAGAATGGCACTGACATGATGACATCACAAAATAATGTTGACAATTACGTGGAAAGAAGTTACCCCACTAATCCACACAGAATTTAAAATGAGTGATCATTAAACTTCCTTCTTTTAAGATATTGACATATTATGCTGTTCAAAACTGTAGCATAACCTAGTCTATTCTGACAGGTAAACTTTGTGCAAATCTGTGTCAGTTTCTGGAATTATTTTTTGCCATCCTACTATTCCATGAATCTCAATTTCTGGAAACCAGAGCCAGTGGGGTGTAAAAGGAAATACAACAAAAAAACACAAAAACTAATGTATCTGGCTAAATGAAAGAGAAAGCAAAATCACATGGAATGCAATTTCTGGTTGTCAACATTAGCTAATTAATTAATTACATGTTTGAATATTTATTATTTTATGATAATATGCCAATCACTCAGAATCTGGTAAGAAGACATTAAAGTTTTTGTATTTATGAGTCCCTCTTGTTAGGAGATTAATAGATAAAGAGACAAATACATATTAGTAGCATAAAAGCTCTTATTAAAGTTTATGGCAGATAGTGAAGAGATACAAAAATGGTCAGAGAAAAAATAGGAGAGAAAAAATACATGTAAGAGATATTAATGAAAAAAAGAAGATGCAGGAAGGAAATAGTATTTATAGATTCACAGTTGTTTAAAGAAAAGAAAGACTAGTTATAGCTAAATTATAATTTTTCTGTGATTAAGACAATTTGGAAACATAGAAAAGGGAAGATTTTGATTTTAGAGGGGATCTAGTAATGTGAATAAGTTAAGTTCAGGCTTAAATTTGAAAGACTTGAGAGTCATTTCGGTTATTAAAGGATAAGAATTACAGGCTTACAGGCTTATGTTGACTTCCCTAAAGATAACCTGGCCAGGTATGAGTAATTGGTTAGAGAAGGAGGAGACTAAGGTGGGAAATTAATCTGTAGAATATTTAAATAACATGGAAAGAAATAAGACAAGATATGGTTGACAAGGCTATGAGATGAATGAAGAAATATTTAGGAAAAGGACTTTGGGTGGAGTAAAGAAACAGAAGTCAAGACAATTGTTAAATTGATGCATACTAGGATATATTATGTGGTAGATGAGAGATTTTATTGGAGAGATAATTAGCAAATCGGGGAGACAAAACAAGAATACATGAACCACATGAACCCAATCCTGGCTCTTTCACTTAGAGTCTTATATGCCAGAACAAATTCCCAAACTGCTCTTAGTTTTTATTACTAAGTGGGGATGATACTGTCTACCTCACAGGGATATGGTAAGGATTACATATACATTTAACAATGATAATAGCTAAACAGTTATTGAATGCTTAATAACTTTTCAGATACTGTTTTAGGTATATTATTAAGATTTTACTATCATTTTATTACCATTTTACATATGTGTAAACTTAGAGATAAAATTGCTTATTTGTCAAGTATGACAAAATTCAAATGCAGTCGGCATGAATACGCACCCTGACCACATCATAATCACTTGTCACCAAGTGCTTAATAAATATTAGTTTTATAAAAGGCAAAATTTAGAAATATGATTTTATGAATCCGAATGAAAATTACAGGTGAACTTGTTCAATGCTCAGCTTGATACAAACATTGGGATCTGAGAGACAAATCTATGCACACTTACCATAAAATAAAGGCAACATCTGAAGGAGTTTACGGTAGAAGCCATGGGAATGTGGATGAGGCCCTCTAAGGAAAGTATATAAGTGTAATAAGGTCTAAACATAGACACGTGGAGGAACAACCACGCTTAGACGGAGCATGAAAATGTAATTAAGAGAGGTATCTGGCATTACAAAACAAATTTGGTGAATAGGGAAAAATTGCCTGTTAAGTCTATTTTTTCATTTTTAATTAATTAAACCTTGCCATATAGATGGCTTCTTATTATTATTTGAATTAATCATTATGACATTAAATTGGCCATTATTTGAATTATTTGAAGAACTAAAGGATTTGAAAATCACAACTACCATTCACAAATGAAAAATATATGGCAATATTATTTTCACTCCAAAGTGAGTAATTAGTATTCTCCTTTTCCCAAACAAGTCTTGATAAAACCATCTCTCTCCCAGCATAACAAAATCTCAAAACTTTCTAAGTTTCACTTATTTAATTATCAAAGAATGACTTAGACCTACCAAATCAACTTGACATTTCAGCGGTTATAAGTTAGGTAAATGGGAATAGCAGTGATTTCCTGGGCTAGGTAGTCATATTAAAAAAAAAACCCTCTGGAGAATAATTTGTCAAAGTATTAACTTAAACCATAGATAATTGCAAGTTATGCCCTTGGAACAAGCTTCTCTTGCTGAAAGATAATTCAAAGGAAAAAAGCTTGCCACATTCTTTTCAGGTCATAGCAGGGGTAATGTACAAGTTCCTCTAAATAAAACAAGCATAGCATGAACAGGATATCTAGCATCATTATGCTTATTTCCTTTGCTCAGGCTTTGAAATCGAGATAGCCTTGTGAGTTCAACTCTTCCACATTGTTAGTTTATGCACTTTCTCTGGGGTATTTCAATAAGGGCTTAGAGTACAGTTCAAGTTTTCTTTCTGCTCTACTAAAATTGGTGAAAATATTGGCAATTAATTAAACTTTCTAAACTTTAGTTTCCCCATCTATAAATTAGAGAAGACAATACTATTATTCTCACTGAATTTGATGATGAAAGGAAAATAACATGTCACTGTGTAAATTATAATATATGTATTAATTATTAATAATTCTTACTCTATAATTTAAAAAAACTAAGTTAAACTTAGTTAACTTAGTTAACTTAGTTAACTTAAATCTTAAATAGTGCATCTTCTTCACAAAAAGCAAGAGTGACCAATTCATGCAAGAGGTACATTTATTTAATGCCAGAAATTAGAAGTCTATTTACTTGACTGTACAACTTCCAACAATTTTTCATCAGTATTTCTAAGAAGAATATAAATATATATATATTATCTTTTTTGTTTGTACAAACTTAATGGTTACAAGTTCAATTTTGTTACATGGATATATTGCATAGTAGTACAAATCTAGGCTTTCAGTGTGTCCATCACCTGAATAATGTACATTGTACCCATTAAGTAATTTCTCATCATCCATTCCTCTTTTATATCCCCACCCTTCCAAATATCTAATGTCTATTATTCCACACTCTATGTTCATGTATACACATTATTTAGCTCCCACTTATAAGTGAAAACACAAAGTATTTATGTTTCCGTTTCTGAGATATTTCACTTAAGATAATGGCCTCCAGTTTTATTCATATTGCTGCAAAAGATATGATTTCGTCTTTTATGGCTGCATGATACTCCATTGTGTATACCAAGTTGTCTTTATTCAATTACCGGTTGATTCTATATCTTTGCTATTGTGAATAGTGTTGAAATAAACATATGACTGCAAGTTTATTTTTGATGTAATGATTTCTTTTCCTTTAGTTAGATACCCAAGAGTGAGATAGGTAGGTTGAATAGTAGTTGTATTTTTAGTTGTTTGAGAAATCTCTATACTGTTTTCCATAGAGGTTGTACTAATTTACATTCCCACAAACAGTGTATAAGTGTTCTCTTTTCTTCACATTATGCATATATGTACACATATACACACACGTGCATGTATATATATATATATATATATGTATCTTAGAAAGGAGTACATTAATCTTATGTTAATCTTATAATAAGCTATTGACTTCCTTCTGTGGTCATTTTCTTCTGCGTGTTAAAAAATTAAGTGATATAACATTTTTTCAACCTTGGAATTGACTGGTCAAGTAGAAAACCACTATAGATACACAAATGTGTGCACACACACATGCACCACAGATAGAAAATAATTGAAAAAGCAAAATTCAAAAAGTGAAAGATAAGAGTGTAGGCAATTAGACCTTCAATTAGATTGAAATGATAAAAATGGGTTGGGAATTATCAAAGAATTGTTCTTTTTAACTTAGAAAATAAATTATAGATAATGAGTTTTCAGATTATCAAAAAAAGAAAACAATGCCTGTGTTTAAGATATGCCAATAAAGTCGAACAATAGTTAACTACTGAAGAACCGAATAATTTAATTTTTTCATACATGGAGTCAGAAAATACAACAAAATATAAATACATTTGATACTGAGATTGGTGCTAGAAGAATAGATCTATAAGATGAATTTTCTGAATTAGGATTTCTGGATTTGACTATATAATCTGATCAGATTTAAAGGCATAAAATACTCTATTTTCAGTGGTAAAGACATCAAAAGCACAGGCAACCAAAATAAAAACAGACAATTGGGATTACATATATTTATAAAGCTTCTGCACAGTTTAGGAAACAATCAAGAAAGTGAACAAACAAGTCACAAAAAGGGAGAAAATATTTTTGAACTACTCATCTGACAAGAGATTAATATCCATGATATATAGGGAACTCAAAAAACTCAATAACAAAAAATAATAACCTGATTAAAAAATGGCAAAAGGACCTGAACAGACATGTCTCAAAAGAAGACATACAAATGGCCAACAGATATATGAAAAAATACACACCACTAATCGTCAGAGAAATGCAAATCAAAACTGCAACACGATATAGTCTCACCCCAGTTAAAATGGCTTGTGTCAAAAAGACATGCAATAATGAATGCTAACAAGGATGTGTAACACTCATACACTGTTAGTGGGAATGTGAATTAGTGCAGCCACTATGGAGAACAGTGTGGAGGTTCCTTAAAAAACAGTAAATAAAACTTCCATATGATCCAGCAATTTCACTACTGGGTATATATCTAAAGGAAAGGAATTCAATATATCAAAGAGATATCTGCGCTTCAATGTTTATTGCAGCACTATTCACAATAGCCAAAATGTGGAATCAACCTAAGTACCCATCAGGGCATGAATAGATAAAGAAAATGTAGTATATATACATGATGCAATATTGTACAATCATAAAAATGAATGAACTCCTGTCATTTGTAGTAACATAGATGAAACTGGAGATCATTATGTTGTTACATAAGCCAAAGACACAAAGACAAGTATCTCATGTTCTCACTCATATGAGGGATCTCATGAAAACAGTGACCGGACTGGTGGTTATCAAAGGTTGGGGAAGGGGAAAAGGTTGGGGAAGAGACAGGGGGAAAAAAAGAATAAAAATGTATTTATTATCACTAGTCTGTAAACTTAAAAATTGTAAAGATGGTAAATTTTATAAATATATATATATACATATATATATCCCCAATAAAAATTTAAAAAAAGAAAAATGGAGAATATTTTCTAGCCAAGGTCAGTAAAAAAGATGCAAATGCAGAAGCCAGGTCATAAAGATGGCATTGTTAGAAGAGTCATCTTGTCCCTGATTTTAAAGATGGAGGGAGAGGGCCACACACCAAGGAACACAGAGGCATGTAGAATGTGGAAAAGACAAGAAAGGGACCCTCCCCTAGATCCTGAGAAAGGAGCACAGCCTTAACAACATCATGATTTTAGCCCATGTGAAACCCATGTCACACTTCTGACCTATGTGACTATAACATAATAAATTTATATTGAGAAAAGCCATTAAGTTTGTGGTAATTTTTTATGGCAACAATAGAAAACAAGTACAATAAACAAAAGACTGGAGTGGGTTCTGCCCAAGATGTGTCCTTGGGTGTATGGGATTTGCTCAAGGTCTGATGGAAATAGTTTTTGAATTCTAATAATGTTCGGTCTTCAGTGATCAGGTCTGAGCAGAATTGATAATCAGGGAAGAGAATGAGTGTGAATGCAGAAAAGCCTGAGTCATGCAGAAACAGAAAGTGCATGACGAGAAGTGACACGGGAGGTGGTGTATTTTGAAAGTTTCACCTTAGAGACAACATCTTGGGAGTGTGCAACTGGGCCAGTGGGGGATCAGTATTAGCATAAAATCATTGTTGAGCACAACTGGAAACATAGCCAAGATAGCTGAGTAATTTTTTATAATATATTCCGAAGGCAATATATTGAGGAGGGAGTGTCTTTCTAAACAAACTCTTTCTAATTATAGATGATAAATATAATAACTAAAATAGTCCCATCCCTCAAAAACTGTTCATTCCTTTCCTCATAGAGGTCAGATAAACACTGAAACTTACTCTTCCCTTTTTTGGCTCACCTTGCTACTTTCAGCATTTTCATTCTGCTATATTTTGTACAGAGTGAGTAGGTGAGCTCTAGTGCCCCACGGAGAAGACCCATCATAACCAGTGAATATATTACCTTTGATGTTCCCAACACACACACACACACACACACACACACACACACATAATGGTGCAATTCTGAATAATTCATCATAATCAATATTCTCTGGTTCTGGCTAAAGGCAAGGTTACAAGACAGGTAACAATAGCATTCACCAAAAAATGCTTTTCGTAAAAGCATTGAAATGAAAGCACTGAAATGTAAAGCTGGTTGTTGAAATGTATCTTTACTAACATTTTGGAAATACTCAGAGATTGGACACATCAACTACAGGTCAGCCTACCTTGCAAGCAACAAAAGCCGGAACTAGTTTAGGACTACTGTTTCCATAGAAACTCTAGATTACTGCAGTTGTCAGTAATCTTATTTAAGACTATGTCATTAAAACTACATATTAGAAATAAAGTGACATATAAAATTGAGAAAATGTTGAAAAAACATAAGTATTAGATTTTTAAAATACAAATATCTGTTAAACCTCTTGTCAATTTTGTAGCCTAAACATTCTCTCTCCCATCTCTACTCCTCCTTTGTCCAAGAAACAACCACAATCAAAATGGTCTCACTTGTCATCATCATCTAACGATGCTCACTGTGTCTATACTTGTCCCTGTTTAATTAATAATTGACTTTGAAAAAAAAGAGTAATCTTAAACAAGCAAACAAGTAAGAAGTGTTCTGCTTTGAACTATCTAATGCCTACTCATTTCCATTAGAGTTATGAGCAAAACTCTTACTGACTCCTAGTACACCCTACACGTTCTGCTTCTGCCTTCTGGTGGTGGTTCTTTTCTCCCCACTCTTCAGGGTCTGTGAGCTCCTAACTGGAAGTTATTCTGTTTCTCATCTTACCATGCTTTCTCTCCCACATGCAATCTTTTGCGTACAATTTGCCCCTGTCTGAAATGTCCCAGCCCCTTCCTAAGCAATTCTGGCCTTTACCTTTTCTGGATTATTTCATTGTCATTCTTCACATCACAGTTTGTATGGCATTTCCTCAGGAAAATCTACCCTGCTACCTCAAACCAGTTAGAAGTGTCTAGAAATTTTCTTTAACAAATGGTGCAGTGTTACATTGCTTATATACTTTTGGTAATAAATGATATGCTGTTTCTTACAAAGCTAGCTCTCTCTGTACATGTACTTATTTCTCATACATGTTTTATCTGATTTATTCAATTTATTCAGAAACATTAGGAAATAAACTAAGAATTCATTATTACATTTTCTTAATTACAGAATTTGTCTTCTTTAAACAAGAGGTCAAGAAGTCAAAATGTAAAATGAAATATGTTATATTTAATATAAATTTATAATAATATATACCATAAGTTGACTTAGCACTAATTAAGTCGTTATAGAAATAGATAATTCTGGGTGATCATGCAGGACTAGTTTACTATTTAACATAGGCATCTCCTTAACTGCATCCATGACCAGTAATCAACCTGACCTTGAGAATATTACATGTAAGAATTCAATCTCACAAGATTTTGCTAGTAGCTATAATGAGAGAAATTAATTTTAAATACCGAGTTACATCTGTTCTCTTGTAAATTCTACTTAATGACCTTAATTTGGCTATCTTACTGCACACCATGACTTAAATAAGTCTGGGATTTTTTCCCCAATCAATCTTTTCATATCCAGTCTAAAAACCCTATACTCTCAATTTATCTTTTGAGTAATACAGCTTTAGTCATAGTTAGGCTTATAAGAGAGTGCCTTGAATTGAATTTAAGGTTCGTGATAGAGTCATATCTACTCAACGTCCACTTGATGTTTTTTATTCTGTATATCTGTTTGGACACCCCCGATGGTTTAGTTGATGATAATCACATTACCATGTAAAGCATGCTAATTTTTTGGTTACACAATGTTTGTATATTACAACATGTATAAAGGCATATCTTCCATTTTGCCCACTTTTAAGTTTTACCTTCAGAATATTTTTTTCTTTCAATTTTTACATTATTTGATGATAATCATTATCATCAAATCTAATAATTATGATTATGGTTATCAAATCTATAGAGAGTTTAGGTTATAGATTTTTTTGTCATTCAAACTATTTTCAATGTCACCTAGCTCTGAGACACATAAATACATCAGCAATAACATTTCCAAACCCACTCTAGAAACTTAAGTATTTTAAACTACAGAGTATTAAAAGAAAGTGGTAGGGGAAATTTATTAAGACATTTGTTGACCAATATATTTATTTTTTAAATTAGCCACTTTGAATTAAGATGCTTTTTTCCTCTTTACCTATAATTACTGGAAAAATTGTGCTTTAATATTCCATTTTATAGATATAGAAAATAAAGAAGATATTTCAGTGTATCCATGCATTTCAGATCATTTTCTGTTTATTTGCTAACATGTACTATGTGCCAAATTAATCCATGAATTTAAATACATTAAAATCTCCATGCAGATTAGAAATTTTGTTGGTTCCCCTTTTGCTTTCAGGTTATGAACTAACTCACAAGTGCAAATTAAGATATATCTTAATACCCTTTTGTTGCATACATTTTTTTTTTTTACTTTTAAACCTATCTGCTCCAAAAGCTCTAATGACACAAATACCCATAAAAACAGGGTAATTGACTTCAAGTGGAGACTTCATGTGGTCAATTAAGCAGGAAGTATTTTTTTAAGCTTTTAAATATCCTTAAGCCTAGAATGTTTTATTAAAGGGGTTGTGTTACTTTCAATGGCTGAAATATTTCTGGCTTTTGAAAGCATATTCAGTCCTTAAGGGCTCCTTTGAGAGAATGAGTGACCTTTATCATCAAAGCACTAAATGAGAACACCATTGGCATAGCTGTATTATCATAAAGCAAATTTAGAAACCAGATTTCTAAAAGGGCATGGAATTGGCATAATGGAAAAGGCCAAGTATGAGTCCTCATGGAATTTTCCCATGTATTGAAGAGAAATGCAGATCAGCTGGAGTGGGACCAATTTCCTCTTTTAGAAATCTGCAGCAAATTGAGCATGGGATTATGAAAATAGGATATTGTTGCAGAGGCCACACGCCAGCTACACATATAAGTTATTGTGGCTTAAATCTTCTTCTACAGATAATAACAGTTCAAGGGTGATTGATTCCATTCTAAACACCTCTTAACCCCCTCTCGGTGACCAATGAGATAAAATACAATTGAAAGTTTAAATCTCTCCCTTACGAATACCAAGCACTGAGCTATAGAAAAGCAGTATAATACTTTAAAGCCAAAAAAAATCATGAACTCAATGACAATAAATTTATATTGCTTAAAATACATATAATGTAACAGCAAAGAATATAAACGGTTGATATTACATAGATAAGACAATCGCTTACCTTATTCTTTCCAGGCAAACCAAACTGTACACACACACCACACACACTGTCAAAACTATGGACCAAAAACCATCCATTTGCTATGTGTCTACAATTGCATATTTCAAAATTGCTAAAAGAATACCTTTTTAAATGTTCTCATGACAAAAGAAAAGAAGCTGCTGGGATGATAGATATGTTAATGGTCTTAATTGACTCTTTCTACAATGTATACATGACCAAAACATTACATTGGACCCCATAAATATATACAATTATTTTCAACTAAAATAAATTAAAAATACTAATAATAAATAAATACATTGATTAAAAAGAACAGGCATGGCTACTTGTGAGAGCTGCTATATAATGTAACTGGCAAATACTATTCTATAACATTACCACTTTCAGAATATTGATCCTTTGTAATGTTTTAAGTTGGATAGTCATGACTTAATATGTATAATGTTATATACTTAGAATGGATTTAAAAAAGAAGAGTGATAAATTAAGAATGTAAGAATTAAGAATTTTAGTAAATGATTTCTAAATAGCTATAGACCACATAGTTATAAAAAAATATATATCCAAAATGAATGGAAATTCAGAAAAAATTTCAGATAAGAGCATATAAGTGAAAGTAAGAACAGGTAAAATGCAGACTATGATTTCCTAAAGTATGGGATGGTGCCCTTATTGTGTAAGTACTTAATCAATACTTCCTTACTAGATAATTAATAAAGTCAAGAAAGATACCTGTTCAAATCAAACCTTGATATCATCATACCTTAAATTTCCACTGATATAATTGGGAAAAATTATAAAATCCTGCTCAATATATGAACAGACCTGTGAATGTAAGCACATCCAAGGATAATGCAAATGAAAGAAGATATCTACATTAAGCTCAAGAAGAGTAGATAAGATTGAAACTGGACACTGAAGTATTTTCTATAGTGCACTATACGTGTCTCAGCACCCTCAACCATTGACTCTAATTTTGTGCTGTCACTAAGAAAGCTACTGCAAAATCTTCATGTTTGTGGACTTAAAACAACATGAGAGTTTTCATACACTGCAATTTCAAGAAAAATATTTTCTAGGTCTTTAGTGCACTTAATTTAATAATGTGCTGCCAGATTGTGCTACAGAAGGGTAACAAGAGTTTATTTTTTCATACAATGTAAAAAACAAACAATCTTATCCACCTTTTTTACACCTATACTATTTTTGACCTTTCCAATTTTTACCAATTGAATGGGTATAGGTTTATTTTAATTTTCATATTTGCTTCACTAATCTTTTAAATATTTGTTAGTCACTTTGGATTTCTTTCTTGGAAATGGCTAGTCACACTTCAATTTAATGGAATTCCCCCTCCTTTATTTTCCTATTGATTTTTAGTAGCTTCTTTTATATTTGTAATATTAATTTTTTGTTTTAGATACTTACAAATAATTTTTATAATCTATATTTGCCTGTTAATTTTGCTTATAATATTCTCTTTTGAAGCCAACATGATTCATTACTGTATCATATTATTAATAGTGTACTTCATCGGATTTTCACATATAATTTATAATTTTCTATTTTGCTCTTGTTTAATAGAACCTTCCAAATCCATGGTCCCAAATATATTTTCTAAAACTTCAGGTTTTTTTTACTTTTGTTTCACATTTACTCTTAACTTTAGTGTTTCTTGTGTACAATTTATTAACAAATATTTTAAAGAAAGATATTATTCTTAATGTCTATTATGTTTATTTTCTTCTGACATTTATATATAGTTCAGTCCTTTTTTATTCCTAATATTGATCATTTCAGAAATATTTATTGTTTTTTAGATTGACTTACTGTTCCTTTGCCTATTTTATTGGTACTATTTAAAAATAAATATTTTGGGCTATGTCGAGCTTCCATTTTGTTTTACATTTTGTTAATGTATGTTCATAATAGTTATCTGTATCCTTCTGTATTCAAAGTATCTATTATGTTGTGTCTTTCTTTGTATTTTTGATACTGAATGTCTAGTTTAACAAATGTACATAATTTTTAAATATAATCATGTAAGGCTATCAGTTTTTTAAAATTAACATTAGATAAACCCCTTCCCTAGAATTTCTATATATTAGTTTAGTGTTTTGTTCACAGAATGTTCAATAAATTCCAAACATAATTTCTTCTGTACCGTATTATACATCCAGGTGTGTGTTTTAAGATTCAAACTTTGTTTTGTAATTAATTTGCTTCTTTTATTTTTATTTCAGTGTTCTTAATGTTTAACATCTAGATTGTAAAATGTTTACATTTTGTAAATGTTCCATGAGCAACAAAGCAGTTATAATTTATAAGCATGAGATATTGGCTGCAATATATTTCTAAAACAAACTTGGTAATTGTATTCCATAGATATTTCTTATATTTTCTAATTTTTTTGATTTACTATTGTTTAAGGAATTATGTAAGACACTGCTTAATTTCTTACTTAAATTCTTAAATTCTTACTTCCTATATTTTATATTTTATTAGACTATTTCAATTAAATACATATATATAAATTTAATACATGCTATTGAATTTTTATTTGCTTCCTATTATTGTTTTTAACTTATTGCCTTTGATTAGTCAAGTTTGTATTCATTTTGTCCTTTCATAATATAAGCATTTTTAACTACACATTTATCTCAAGTATAGATGTTTTATCTTAAAGTAGCTTTCTCTTTTAACATTTTGTTTGATTTAAAATAATTTATAAAAGTATACTTTCTTTATGAATAAATTTGTTTATTTGAGTTTATTTTATAATTTCTACACATACATGACAAATTTGACTCAATTACCATCACTGAGTTCTATTGAACAAATTTTTTTTGAAATAGTGAATGGCAATTTTTATATATCTTACAAATGTAGCTGTAAAGAACATATTTTTGCTGTTGTTGTTGAGTGCAAGAATTTTTATGTCAAATCAACTTATTAATTATGAAGTTTACAGTTTTTATACTTTCACCATTTTGTCAGTTTGATTTACCAACTTCTGTTAGTGACGTTCTAAAACATTGTAATCTTTTCTCAGATTAATTTTGGTTTAGATTCAGAGGCCTTTCTGCTAAGTATATATCAATTCATGATATTTCACAGTGTTAGTGATTTTATACTGTCAATATTATATGGTTTCCTTCTGTATCAGTCAGCATTAAAAGAAAACAAAACGTGCATTCTAATTAATATAATCAAAATTAGAATTATTTGCAAACACAAGTAATGACAAGATGTGGGGATACTTTAGGGAAATTCTAAGGGACAGCATAGCAACCTAGGGTTAAAAGAGTATGGTAATATGTGGAGCATAAGCAGAAAGAGAGAAGGGGGGCTGACTTGAGGCCCATCAAAATAAACTTGCAGCAGAGTAGCCAGGCTATCCCCTGGTCTCATTTTCCTTGCTCCCCTCAATTTCCCACAGAGGCTACTCTTTGGCCAACTCAACCAGAAACCACTCTGAAGGCCATGTAGTTTCATCTTTTTGGTTAGAAAATAGGTTGGAGAAAGGTGGAAACTGAATCTAAAGTTTCTAAGAACTTACACTTGGTCTTTCCTATCATTATTGTGCTCATCCCAAGTTTCAGAAAGAAATTTAAGGATCTTGTCATTTATTAATTATTTACATCCCAGCTATACATTCTACAACCAAGTAAGTAACTATAGAATACATTTGTAATTTCACGTACCCACTATTAGATATTACTGGGAAGGAAAAGCTCTACCTCTACCTTGTTAGTACTTGGGATGTGTGAATTAAACTAGCCAGAAACAGAGTAACAGAAGAAAAGTCATGAAAATTGTATTTATTTTTAATTTTACATGCAGGGAAATTCACAAAAAAGATATAAAAAAATGCCAAAGAAGCAATTGTACTTAGATCTTTATAGCCATTTTAACATAGAACAATAAATTATGGAGAAATGGCTAAACAAAGGAATAGGATTTGGGATTCTAAGGGCTAAATATTAAAGAAAAAGGACTAGGAAATATACGGTAGAAGTAATGGAAGACAAAGTTTGCTATGGTTTGTGGCATCCCCTCTATAAAATTCATGTTGAAACTGAATCCCCATTTTGGTGGTATTAAGAGTTGGGGCTCTTGGGCAAGTGATTAAGTCATGGGGCTCAGCCTTCATAAATAGATTAATTCCCTTATAAAAGAGGCTTCAGAAAGAGCTTACCCTTCTTGTCTATCCTTTCTGCCATGTGAGGACACAGTGTTTCTTCCCTCTGGAAGATGTAGCAATAAACCTCCATCCTGGAAACAGAGAGTAGCCCTCACCAGACACCAATCCCGCTGCTGCCTTGATCTTGAACTTCACACCCTTCATAACAGTAGAAATAAATTTCTATTCCTTATAAACTACATCATTCTCAGGTATTTTGTTAGAGCAGGAGAAATGGACTAAACAAGGGTTATTTTAATAAGGTTTGTTTATACAGATTCATCTTTGTTCATGCTCTCTGTCTTTGGTGATAAAGATTGCTTTCCTTATCCTGGTATAGGACAGGGGAGAAATTTATATTACCTTCACAAAAGTAAATCTATGTCCTGCTTTCAGGCAGATAAGAGGAGGGCAGAGAACTCCTCCTGTAACTATTGATTTTTAATTTCCTTTAGCACAAATTAATTCTTATGCAAAAGTGGCATATTTTGAGGTGTCGTATCCTGATCTCTTTCAGTATGCTAGATCCAAAACTTGATCTATCATCTATCCATCTTAAATTTCTACTGGTGGGACATACTCACATTCCAGATTTACTGTGGGCAGTATAAGTTCAGAGTTAATATTTTAATCCCTGAAAGAGCTTAGTATTAATATTTCCTTCTTCCTAGTGAATCACTCCAGGTCCCTCTTGGGAAAGTTTAGGAAAAGATTTATAGTACATAGCTGTGGATCCACTATAGGATACTTTCTAAAACAGACATGGAATCCTAATCAACGGATGGTCTCTAAGTCTATAAATTGGCCTATGAACTAAGTAGGGAAATACTTGTGAATCCCTACAGTAGTTATATAAGTTAAATGTCTGTACAGCAAACCTACATGTTTTCCTCCTATATATACCATAGAGAATGTTAGCAATATGCTCATTGTTTCATTTCCAGGGATCCTGTGTTTAATTGGCCACTCACCAAGATCCTTGAGAACCAAATACTCTGATAGTTATCTGTCCTCATAATCTTCATTGTAATTATGTTTACCTTCTCTTTAATGGATACCTAACAATACTATTTGGCCTCTGCTACACTGAGATCCCATTATTTTCCCTAAGATTAGGAATAAAATCCCACTGAAGAATCACTAACTGCCACCTTTATTTTATAGAGTCTGCAACTACCAAAAAGCTCCTCAGGAATGCTATTACCTCCCTCTTTAAAGGTGCATTTCTTAATGCCTTAGTGAAGGGATTATTCTCTGGGCTCTTCTGGTGGGTATGATTGGGAAGTGCTGAGCAGCTTGCCATAGCAAATTTACTGGATCATCTCCTTTTTCCTGAATCATTATAACTTCATTTACATTCCAGGGAGGTTCTGACATTTCTACTTGATTAATAGCAGGCCATCTTTTAGTCCAACCTCTTAGTAAGCAACCTGGAAGAACTATCCTTATACCTCTCTATCAGAGATATATTTGGATTGAGTCTCATTATGGACATAGAATCAGAGGTGAGAGAAGCATATCCTTAGATAAATCAGTATCAGCTCAAGAAGCTGTTTCCCTGGGGATAGTCATGAAAAAGAATTGACTTAAAAGTTGAAAGGCATGTGAGGGTTCAAAGTTCTCCTCCTCATTCATGTTTGCCCAGAGATTTCCATCTTATGTCCTAGTTCCCTCTCTATGCCTAATAGTGTCCTTATTTCTGTGTAAGAAGGCACACAAAGTGAGCACTGACCAGCATCGCAATTCTGCTGTCAGACCCTCGGTGTGGCCCTCAGCCTTACCTGGATACAACTGCAAGGGTTGAGAGACCCCTTCATTGGTGCCAAGGAGGAATATTGTGTGTCATGTATATTTTAATCACTTATTTATAGCTTTTAATTATGTTTTCTTAATATAGACTGTTTAGATTCATCAGAAGAAAAGGGAAAACACGGTGTAACTATTTTTGTCATAGTGACTAATCTCCACAGCCACTCAATCTTTCTATTCCCTGCTTTCCATCTGCCTTATATCTCACGTTTCCACCAGTAATAATTTGAATAATCATGTTGCCAACACACGAGATAGATTATTTGTGTCTCATATCAACACTAGCAAGAAGGATGTCTTTTCTGCCCTCAAATGTATATTCAGTCCAATCCACGAAATTCATTTTTGAGTCTGTTTTCTGCAGCTACTTCCATTATTACCGTCTGTATCAGAAATTTTTCAAAACCAGAGATAGAGCAAATATTTAAAGCAGCAGAATTTAAAGAGCTGTTATTTATAAAAGAATTGCGGACAAAAGTGGAAGTGAGGTGTGGGTTGAGTTTAATAACCTGGGCTTTGCGGCAGCAGAAATGTTACCATCCTTTTTCCTAAGGGAACAAGGGAAAGGTGGAATACTGGGAACCCAGAAGGAAGGTCACGAGGAGGCGGTCACAAGGAAAAAGGAGTCACCTTCAGGGGAGAGAAACTGTTGCCAGCTCCAGCCAAACTTGTACAGAAGTGACACGGAAAAAAACCTTGGCTGGACTATCTTCCGTCTTTCTGGTATTCTTTATGGTGTCACTATTAGACAAATCTGCCTAGAGGACAGAGGACTCAGAGGTTCGGTTGGTAGTTCATGCTGATCGCCCTCCTGGAACAGGCAATGAGTAGGATGGATAAACACAGAGGGTAGCTATGAAGGGCCACCTCAAAGACTTCCAGCATTTTCTCTTATGCTTCTTCCCTAAATTTATTATTTTTTGATATTTTTGATATTAGAAATCCCCACTCAGCTTATTTTCTTTTATATTTTTATGATATCCTTTTTAATACTCACTTGATTTTTAATTTTGGCTTGTGGCTTTGATTCAGGTTTGCTTAAAGCATCACATAATTTTTAAAGCATCATATATAATTATGAATTCAATCTGATCATGTTGGATATCTGAGTATTAAATGACAAAATTGTTTTTATGTGAATTGTAGTTACTAATAATTTCAGTAATTAATTTTTTGCTATGAAACGAAGCTTGTTAAACTAACAATGCCATATTTCACTTATTTATAATAGCTCATACATCTGTGGGTCCATTGAGTGCTGCCTGCAACAGCTGGGCTTAGCTAGAACCAATCCCATAAGGTGGATCCCATGTGTGTCTCATGCTCCCCTTGAGAACCACACCTGTCCTAATCAAGACAGTTGCAAAAGCACAAGAGGTGGGGAAATAAACTTCCATTTAATAAAAAGAGACACAAAGTTCCATGGTATAGAATGTGAATACAACACACTACGATAAAAGTGAAGTCTTAGGACTAATAATGTGACTTATCACACTAATAATTTGAAATTAATATATGTGTGCTTATTTTCTTTTATTAGCAATATTTACTTCTGACTTTTCTTCTACTAGTCTTCATAGGACTGGATTCTTAACATTTCTTTTTTTTCCTGTAGTATTTTGGAAAATATTGGCTATATTACTTCTACTTCATGATTATCATAATATCTATAGTACACATGTAACTATATAGCTCTATTACATATTCTATAATATATAATTTATTACAAATTGTTACCTATTCTATATATAACCTAAGCTTATTTAAAATTCACTTCCTTTCTTTGACTAAAGTAAAAAGTCGTTACCATATTTAATTTCACATTAAATGATAGCTGCATCTTGCTTTTATGGTTTAAGGCTTTAGTTTTAACTGTTTAAAACAAAGCACAATATTAGTTGTTTCATTCTTTATTTAACAGTTTGAACCAAACCAGGACAATTTGCAAAATTTTTATTCTATTTAGTTAATAATGATGGTCATAAAAATATTTGTGGTGATAATTTATACTCACAACCTTGCTGTCAGGTTTAAATGAATTAATTTTAGACAAAGTTTTTTCATATAGACATAAATTACTTTTTAAAATAGCTTTCAAAACTGAAATATGTGTAAGATCTGTTCTGAAATCTGATGTTCCAGTTGTCTGACCTTTTATGTGCTCAGATTATCACCTTGCAAGACATGTTCATTGCCAGCATATAAGAACAATATTCCAAATGCATAATTATTTCACCCTTATAGCATGAAGCACTCTGAATTTAGACACAGAGCTATTTACATGTCAAGCTTCAGGTACCGTTCCTAAGAGTGGAGGCCTCAGTAGATTCTTAAATTGTTTCAATAAGGATGTTGTATGTCATATTTTAATTTATTATAAAATATTTTATGCCAATGCACACCATAATTTCACCAATAAAAACCTGTTTCTGACATTTGTTATGCTAATTCACAAAATATCTGATATTTATTATAATTAAAAACAAAATGACAGTTTAAGTAGCTGCCACCACCTATGGAAGTTTTGATAATGCCAACTATCCATTCTATTGAAGTATGATAATATTCTATTCAGAAATACACACTTCAGTGCCACTGAAGTGTAGTTTATATTAATTAACACACACACTGTCATTACAATAGCAATGACAAAATAGTTTGAGTTATAGACATAATATCAGTCAATATTTAATTGTATTTATCAACACATTTTGGCTTATTTTTTTTTCTCACCCATTACTCTGCTTAATTTTTCACATACTGAAATTAGATGCAAATAGTTCTGCTATGGGGGACATGTATTTTCTAAAATTCACAGCATTATTTAAAATTGTGCAGTAAAAAATATAGGGCTTTTGGATAAAATGGGATTCAGGGGACACTACATTAACACTTTGTTACTGATGAACAAAAAAGATAGGAACGTAATTAAAAATGGTGGCACAGTTTTATACACAATAAATGTTTAAGAAATACATAAAATCTGTGATATATTTTGCACATTCCTAGAAAAAGATCTGGATTTTGTTTGTCAAAGTGAGTGTGTGGGGGGGGGTTAACACTTTTGAGTTATTGTTAAGTGGTGGAAGGGGAGTTACATGAAATCAGAAGGGAAGTTGTAACACCACATGGGAATGGGAGCCCTTTATAACACATACTGAGGGAGGCTGTAGATATTTGAGGTGGGTGCATTCCCATGTGGCATGATTCCACTGGGAGTAGTTTTTTGTATTTACCTAGTGTTTCTCATGGATAAAGTTCGAAAATGTAAAATTACTGTCATGCTCAAATTATTTCCCAATATAGCAATTGTTTTGGAACATATTAATGTTTTAAAAACAAGTTTAATAGCAGATCTGACTGTGTGATTTTACCTTTTTTTTCCCTATTGGAGGATCTATACATATAAAATTATTTTTGCCTTATTTACTGAAAATTTGTTTTTTCTCACTCTTGCATCATAGTATGGCTAGGTATAAAATTGTAGAGTGGATGTTTTGTTCAATTACTTCATTTTATTTTTTTGTCTCTGGTTGCTGATAACAGGTCTGTCCTCTATTTTTGTAGGTAATCAGTCTTTCTGGATATGAAAGTTTTCTGTTGACTTTCTTGAATTGCTCTTTCACTAAATAAATATATGAGTAGATTTAATCATACTTATGCTATTTGGCCCTAGATTATACTTTTAGTCTGAGGATTTATGCTTTGTTCACTTTCCCTCTCTCTTTCTGCCTTCCTCCCTCGCCCTCTCTTTCTCCTTTCTCTTTCACCTTCTTTTACTCTCTCAATGTCTTTGCCTCTTTGCATTGGTTCCTATAAGTCAATATTATCTTTTAATACTTTACTATGCAGTACACTATACAACTATTAGCGTATCACTAAATGGTTATGGCTTCTTTGATTCTATTCTTCTGTATTTTTACTATTGTATAATTTACATATAATAAAATGTACACATTTATAATGTATAATTTGATGTTTTCATAATCGTAAACACTCATGTAACCACCATACCATATTTAAGATACAATATATTTCTATCACTAGAAAATTCTTTCATTCTCTTTTGCAGTCAATTGTCCACCCCTGAACTAGAAAACCATTGATCTCATTTCTATGATGACAGATTAATTTTTCTCATTCTAGAATTTCAAATAAAATCACATTATTTACTATGTATTCTTCTGTTATCTGATAGATAGATAGATAGATAGAAACATTTATCAATATTCTGTTCTGATGGATGTTTGTGCCATTTTATTGCTGACTTATCGAATTGTATTTATACTTTCACCAATTGATTGACATTTATGTTGCTTCTTGTTTGGGGTTATTACAAAAAAAGCTGTTATGTATGTTTGTATGTAAATATCTAAGAATGGAATTTCTGAATCATATGGTTAGTTTATATTTCACTTTGTAAGAAGTTGCCGACACGTCTTCCAAAATGGTTGTATGGTTTATACTCACACAAGCAGAGTATAAAAGTTGTAATTATTCTATATCTTTACACTTGGCATTGATGCTTTTTAAATTTAGACAGCTATAGTCTGTAAGCTCATTTTCAGAAAAAGGTTTTTTTTGGTTGTTTTTTACCTTGTTTTGTTTTCTTTCCTTTCTTATTTCTCTCTTTCTCTCTAAACATCAGTGAGAGAGATGTATTTACTAACTAGCTTGGCTCAGTTTCTGTTGGTCTACATTTTCTAAAAAGATTCAGCTCTATTCATCAGGTTTTATTTGTTTGTTTAGTTTTTAATTGTAATGATCATGACTTTGGTCTTCCATAAAGGTTGAGCATTTTTAGTCCAATTTTTTTTTTATGTAAGTAGTCAAACTTCCAGACTGTATCTTAAGCCTTGCTTGCTGATTTTCATTTCTATTCCATTTTTAGATCTTGGAAACATTGATTTTGCTTTGAATCTGAACATTTATTTTTGATTGTCTTTTTTTACAGATTGGCTTCTATTTTGACATGTTTAGAACATAATGAATTTTTGAAGTATATACTCATGGGGCCATTCAAACTTGATTTAGACATCACTTGGAAATCTTTTATTTCATCTTGTTTTAGGCATTTATGTTTTCTGAATTTGCTTAAGGAACATGCATTCAATCTTATTAGCTTAAGAAGTGTTTCTTAAATTATGTTTCAAATCATTTGACATATATACATATACACACATGCATAGACATATGTATACACACATTTATATATTTTCTAAATTTTTAGTTCTAAATTAAAAATTTTTAATTTTAGAAATTATATATGTATATACACATATATATATAAATGCAGAAGTTTTACTATTTGACCTATATTTCCCATTTCAAAGGGTATAAACTTCCATTTCTGTAGGATGTATAAGTCTAGAGATCTAAAATCTAGCATGAGTACTGTAGTTAATAATATTGTATTTTATATTGAAAAAGTAGCTAAGAGAATAGATCATAGGTGCCCTTATTACAAAACTGTAACTATGTAAGGTGATGGATATGTTAATTTGCTTGACTGTAGTAATCATTTCATTACATACATCAAAACAACATGTTATATACCTAAAATGCATAAAATAATAAATAAATGAATAAATAATAAAGATTATGTGGAAAATCATAATATAATGGAAATACATAAACTATATATATAAATATGAATTAAAACATAAAGAAGGAAATTTCATGGGCTGTTAAACTTTGTTTCCTCTGAATAGAGGAGTAATGCTTGTTGTCTTTCTACTTTTGTATATTTTTATAAAATTTTCAAGTGAGCATATATTGTATGTATAATTTAAAAAATACTTTAAAAAACCTTTTAAATTTTTAGGGGAAAATTAGTAGCAAAATTATAGGAATCAATAATTATATGTAATTGAAATAAACATATGCCTACTGATCAAGATACACTGAAAGAAGCAGTGAAAATTATTTCACAATCAAAAAATAATGTTTTGGGAAAAATAAATCTGATAAAATCTGTATTAAAATAACAAATGTGTACATAAGACTTTTCAATTTCTTTTTGCTTTGAACCCATATTTTCCCAATCTATACATGTCAAAATAAGTTAGTGATTCTTGTTAATGACAAATGCAGAATTCTATGCATACTCATTTTTAAAGGGATAAGTCATCATTTACTATATGTATATACATATACATTTACATATGTGTATTTAATGTTCATATATATTATAATTATATGTATGTATATTACATATATAAAGTACATAATATTTATACATAGTCACACAAATACTAATTATGAATACACATGCTATATATTCATAGTAATTCTGAAAGATCATTTCAGTTAATATTAAATTAAAAGACTATTCTGAGTCCACCATGCTATTATATTAAGTATAACAATTATTCATTGGCTACATGATATATATGCTTTCCCTAACTGAGGTTGTCTATGCAATAATAACTATATTCTGTTCTATCATTTGAAATCACAATCTGTAGTGATGATTAGAGCCTGAGGTTATTACATGTAATTACATCAAGCAATCTGATACATATGTGAATCAAAGCCTTGATTGTGTCGCTTTAACATGATACTATGATCAATGAATATAACTATTCATCATAAGGGATTAGTATGTCGTGAATAACTGTGCAGATGGATTGATGGCTTTTAATAGTTCAGTTATGCCATATGCCAATCCTAACAAAGGACCAGAAATAGCCGCGATTATCCCTTTAAAATGTTTTCAAATATGGCTTAAAAAGGGAAGCTTTCGGATTTCGTAGGTCCATTTTGCATATTGAAACACTGCACATTGATATTTTTAATAATGTGTTTTACAATTGTATTGTTTGATACTAAACATGAACAATCTATTTTTTTCAAAATAAATATTTAGCAGGTTGTTTGAAAATACTTCCAGGCATATTATCTCAAAGTTTGACTATTTTGTTTACAAGAATCTTTGTTGTCTAATTAAATACGGATTCATCATTTATGACATACCATGAACAGAACAAATTACAGAAGCAAACTCATTTCATTGACTTGTTTTCACGAAGTGAAATGGAATGATGTAAAAAAAGAATGAAGTTGTTTGACTTGGAAAATGGCAAATGATATTTGACAACACTGAAGTTGTCATAGAGGAACAGAAAGATGAAAGAGATTTTATTTTTGGAGCACAGAGATCACAGAGCTCTAAAAAGTTATGCAATGCTGGAGTTATGATGAACATCAAGGACTTTCTTTAATTATAAAGTAATGGTTAGGGAATATTTGAGTCAAAATACATCATACCCAAAGAAGTGGTATGGTTATTTTGCTTTCGCAAATTTTCACTGTTGAAATTTTTTATCTTTCATTTTCATATGTTATTTATATTGAGAAGTACAGCCAGACTTAGATTAATAAAAACATTATTTTTCCAGTGGGAGGAATAAACAACAACTTTGTATCTAATAAAAGATCAACAATTTCAGATTAATTTTCATGCACACGATGTTTCCTTGACTTGATAAGCAATACTGCTTCCATTGGTAACAGCGAAATTTTTGTAGGGAAGACAAAGAGCTTTGTGTAACAAATGTGTCAATGTTCCTAAGTGTGTGTAAGCATTGAAGCTGTTTATGTTTAAAGTTCATAATATGTCGATAATTAATAGAAGGTTTAACTTATAACATTTATTAAACTAAAACAGAAGAGAAGTAAATGTGAGCTACAAAGGAGATAAAAATAAGTATAAATTACATTAAAAATGTTAAGTTAAATAAGTAAGATATTATTAGCATAAGGTTGTTTCTGTACTCTGAATTTCTATAAAGCTAACTACAATCTAACAACAAACTGAAACAGAATTTAGAGGATATTTTTTGTAATAAATAGCCAGGTTTCAACAAATCACAAACAGCTGTGATCCAGCTATCCACAGACAACCAAGTGGTCAAACTATGCCTAAATAAGACAAACACCTAGCTATAGCCTATCAGGTAATTCTCTGATTTTGCATTGGACCTATAAAACGTTATTGCTCACAATGTTGCACAGAAACCTCTGCACCTCTTCTGGTTATCAGTGATCCCAGCTCACGAATCATTATTTGCTTAAATAAACTATAAAATTTAATTTGTCTAAAATTTTTGATTTACATACATAGGCAGGATTTGATTTCTCATTTACACTATGATCATCATTTACATATTCTCCTCTACCTGGAATATATTCATTCTGGTTGCCAGAGAAATGAAAATATCCCCAAATAGAGAAGTCAAAATTGTAAAAGAACTCAGAAATGCTTTACATGATAAAAAATTGAAGACATCAGGAGAGATTATGAAGTACTTTGAGGGGTCTCATTGAAACAAAAAATAAGAATTTCCTTTCTGTGTCCATGAATTGAAAGATGTTAGTTATGTAAGAGATCTTTCTCTCACTTGACCATTTTCCACATTCCTATCATCATTTAAGGCTTTGTTGATATAATCTCCTCAACATACCTTTATTTGATTATTTCTTTCCTAGAAAAGTAAATTACATTTATTATGTTTATTTAAAAAAACTTATCTTTTATTTCTATGATTTGATGTTACTATGATAAATAAGATTTTTAGAGACAATAGGTATGTTTTTCATTAGCATATTGAAGGTAGAAAATAGATTCTCAATAAATGCTCATGGATGGATTGAGTTGATAAATGAATAATGCAAATGACTTATATTTGACACATAAAAGAAATTACTAGGAAGCATAAAGGGAGAATATTTGAAATAAATTCTCTATTTCTCTGATGCCAGATGCAAGCTTTTTTGCATTGTTGTTTACTGGATAGAAGAGATGTAAAAAATATTTAAATATCTGTGCAGTAGTTGGATCAGATATTCTTTAATATCTTCTCCCAATTTTTTGTTAAATATATTATTCTAATACTAAAAAAATGAAGACTTGCCAAATACATGTTAAGTAACAAATTATTCATCAACTTTTCATGTGAAAGACCCTTTCCTTATAAACACATCTATCTAATGGGTCTTCCTATGTATATGAATGCAGTATAGTTTTCCCTGTATTCATATAGACATTTTATATGTACTTGACATTAGAAAATGGTTAAATGTTAAAAAAGATGGTAATCTCTATGATTTCCCCCTTTTTATTTTACCTTGGGCCACATAAAAATGGCTTGCAGCATAGAGTATCTTTTTCTTATATACAATTTCAACTAAGTTGTATTAATATTGCACAAACAGAAAATTTTAAGTTCTCTTATTTTTATCAAAGACTTTGAGGAATACTAAAATAATACCCAAAAGTACCATGGAAATAAATAAAAGAGCAATACCTGAAAATACTGTGAAAATAAATGGATATATTCCTTATCCCATTTCAGCTGTAATATCAGTGCTTCAACTTTGACCTCTCTATACTGAATGAGCATCCGCAGTTCTGACCAGCAGTCATACACCAGAATTTCAAGAGTTGAGCTCTAGCGTAGCCACAAAGTTTCTTTTTCCAAATACTTCTGCCTTTTGAATATTATTCTTTTCTTCTCACTGAATCTGAAATCCTAAAGTTTTATTTCTTTAGGTGGTTTTAAATGGTTTTTGCAGAATAATATAAAATGTTATGTTTCTTTGGAGTCCCTCTTAAATAACCAAGTTATGCTTATTTAGAACATTATAGCTCAAGTTGGCTTAACCATGCCATGCAGATAATTTAATTCACTTTTCATAATATAGAAATACTCCAATTATTTATTTTTTTTTATTTCAACATATTATAGGGGTACAAATGTTTATGTTACATATATTTCCTTTGCCCCACCTGAGTCACTCAGATTGTTAATTTATTTATAAATTTTCTTTTGTTATACATTTTTTATTTACCTTTGTTATTTTGGATGATAAAAAAGATAAAGTTGTACAATATAAAAAAAGATACAGTTGTACAATATTCACAGTTTAATTTCTTAAGCACTGAAAAATATATTATCGTTTGATTCATTAAAATAGAAAAGTTTTCTAAACATTAACAAGGAGGAAGCACATGCCCCACTGACTTTAAAGAAAAAGTGTGTGTTTAATTTGCATGACTTCTGTTTCAAACTTATAGCAAAGTTACACAGGCTCAAATAATTTGAAGGACTCATGAGATTACAAAGCCTCAGTGAGGTATGGTGCCTTAGGAGAGAGAAAGTGAATGCAAACACAGAGCAGCGCAAGAATTCAGCTCCCTGGGCAATCTTTTCAGGTGTCAATGATACACTTTGCATTTGGACTCATAAATCTCCAAGATACCAGCGAGATACCTGAGTCTCAAGGAGCCAAACAAAGCACGAGCTCACTGAGTTATCTTTTTTCTCTACTGGTCATGTATCTAAAACCAAGCTCTGTTACTTGCTAAGCCAGGTGTAAATCATCAATCTGTATATTTTCAATAAATACTGTAGACAAACTATTAATAGTAAAGAGATCCTCCGGGGTACTTTCAGTTGTTAAACAGCATATAAATTGCTACTAGGATATTTATTCTATCTTAACCAAGTCAGTACCATGATTTCAACCATTTCAGAAATAAGCATGGAAATACCACATACCAGCTTCAAGTTAATCCTGTTTTTAGCTAAAAATACATTTAAAGGAAGTGGCATTCTAAGTAACATAATCCATTTAGTACAATTTACTATTTCTCATAGTATAAGAGAATCAATGGATTTTTTTACTGGAGTCCCTGGAAGTAACCTTTCAAGGTAATAGCCCTCTTTGGAATGTTTAAAGATAAATACAATAATAATGATTTTTCAAAAGGATTAATTGGAAGCAGAATTAATTCATTAGCTTTCCTTTTTTCTTTTTTATAATCTAAAAAAATATAGTAGTTGAAAGTAGTGATTGATCTCTATAAACCCTTTAATGGACCTCCTACGTGCAGACACTGGACAAAGTCCTTTACCATTATTATTTATTCTGAACTAAAAATGCAAAAATGACTTTCTGTGTTTTGGTTACCAACAAGTTAATTACGTGTCAGAGAGGGTAACAAACTTGGAAACTACCACAAAGATTCTTCAAAGTGAAGCTTACATTTAAACTCTTCTGTCAAAGACCATGCTTATCACGTTTATTTATTCTATCATGTGTCTGGCTTATGGGTACCATGAACATCCAAGTTTTATGATAAAACTCTATTAATGCTGTATTCTAACTGTTTATTTTTTAAAATTCTTTTGGTTCTTTCTTGATATAGTGAGTGCTTTGTGAATTAATGCTGAAATGCCATGGAATGCAATGGAATAATTCATGCTTCAAATTTTGATAAAAGGACTTTCAGCATAAGTTCTATAACTTACTGCTTCTGTTTATTTGAAAAACATACAAAAATGAAAATTTTGGTTTTCATGTTTATAGAATCATTGACCAATAACATAATTATTTCCTCTATCCTATTAGCAATCACTGAAAAAAAAAATTGTCCTTAAAGCAGACTAGTAAGAGATTTGGCAGACAGTTATATGTTGTTTTAGTCAGCCTGTATCTTGCTTGATTTTTAAAATTTTCTTCTACTTCATATAAAACCACTATTCTAGATATTAAATTTCAATGATAAAAATTTTTTAAGTATGTTTTCAAAAAATGTATGGTAAACTTTAAAGAGAAATACATATTCCTAGAGAGAAATATGAAATATTTTATGAAAAAGCTCAGGCAATGAAAAAACAATTCAAATAATTCCAGCAATACATGTAATTTCATTGTGAGCTAAATTAGTAAGGTAACCAAATCCAGGAGAAGAAAACATTCTACAATTATTTAATTTGGAAAATGGTGCCTAAAAATGAATCTGGTCAGAAGGGAAATTTTATATATTTTTATATATTTTTATATAAAGTTGATATATTTCTACATATGTTACATATATTTAGTATAAAATTATAAATTATAAAAACATGTCATATATAGTTGTAAATAGTTATTCTTACACTGTAAAAGGTGATAAATCTTTCAGTGCCAATTTTAATGGAAGTTTTAACCATGTTTGTAAGTATTTGCGAGAGGTCAAAATCCGCACAAACATTTTTTTTAAAGAAATAATCTGAAAACAGGGAAAAAAATATATATACATTATACAGAGTCTGGGATTGGGTGCACAACCACTTAAGGAAACAGACAAACCAGTGTGGTACCCATTAGGACTGAATTTGCCATTCAAGATGAGTAGAAATTTGCCTATTTTCATGATTTTTGTTGAGAGGGAGAGAAAGATAAAGGAAAGCATGGTATTAGGTGGGGAAACATTGAAACTCTCTTTTCTTCTCAATCCTTAACTTTATTCCTAATAATCATTAAGCTGAGGCACTTTATCAGTTAATTTCACATTCTCACCTTGAATTTGATATGGTTTGAAACAGATTCCAGTTACCTCTGCAGTCAGCAAGAGCTCTACAGAGGGTTTTCAAAATTTCAGGTACTGGATGATGGACAATAGAAAGGAATCCCCAGATGCAGCAAGAGTATGGAAAGAGGCAATGCCAAAAGCACGTGCTTCCCAAGCTGGGGTGTGATTTGACAAACTGAAAAATAGAAGCTGAAGGGAGATAATTGTGACTGTCAATGTTTGCAGCAAATCGGTCCACCAGATATTACAAGATCTGAACCAAATACCAAACACGGTTGCATGTACCCATAAAAATTCTTCTTTTGTAAAATGTCA